>JAQGBX010000420.1:0-36748 GCA_034698745.1 Megaphyllum sjaelandicum | reverse complement strand
ATACGGGGGGGGGAGCAAGGAGGTATCATAGAGGAATTAGACTTAGCCAAAGCAACGCTTGGCCGGGCATAGCTAGTAATATAAATAATGTAACATTCCACGTCTTATTCTGTTCACTTAACAGTATATATGTATATATGTATAAATAACTTGCACGTGACGTCACGCAGCTCGTGGGCGTGCCGGACAAACGGAAATATTTGTGCGATGCCGGACAAAATGGAAATATCCGGGCGATGCCGGCCAAATAAAAATATCTGGGCTATGCCGGACAAATGGAAATATCCGGGCAATGCCGGACAAACGAAAATATCGGGGAGATTCCGGGCAAACGGAAATATTCGTGCGATGCCGGACAAACGGAAATATCCGGGTGATGCCGGGCAAGTATAATTTTCCAGGGCGATGCCGGACAAATGAAAATATCCGGGCAATGCCGGACAATTGAAAATATCCAGGGGATGCCGGGCATATGAAAATATCCGGGGGATGCCAGGCATATGAAAATATCCGGGCAATGCCGGACAATTGAAAATATCCGGTCGATGCCAGACAAGTGAAAATATCCGGGTGATGTCAGACAAGTGGAAATATCCGGGCGATGCCGGACAAATGAAAATATCCGGGGGATGCCGGGCATATGAAAATATCCGGGCGATGCCGGGCAAGTAAAAATATTCGGGATGGGTTTCAATTTGACATACAATATTTGAAACTTGCTCCGATATTGTATGTCAAATTGAAACAATTTATACTTTCTTTGAAAAAATATATGACTAAAAAAAGTACATATTTTGTTCAATATGGGTGCCTGCACGTGCAAATTATCTGTAGCAAAGGCAACAATTTTTAGCACTGTATAAATATTAATTAAGTATCCCACAATGGCTGATCTATAGGCGAAGCCAGCACACGTCGTCTGCTTGTGAAAGCTATTTAGGCCTACTGTATAAGTATATGCTGTTTTTGAGATAATTGTTTTATTGCATTTCAATTCCAAATTGCTGACGTACTTATATGTATTTCAAGTATAGTTTATAGTGGTAATTTGACATGACCTAATCAATATTATAATCACGCTCACTATAGGTGTCAGGCTGAGTGTTCGGAACGTTATCTGACCTGGAGTAAAACTGGTGTTAAATGTGCACTCATAACTTCTAATCGCAAAACATTTTCTGCCAAATTAACTACAGAAGCAGCCAGTTGATGACAAGTTGGTTGCAAAGTGGCAAAAGCAATAAAATATAATCAGTTCGCCTTGTGCTATCTCTATTCGTTTGTCGCCAAATGGTCTTATGGCCGATGAATCAACCAATTTAAAGCTTATTAAGCTGAAACTCATATTAAAAGACCATATTATTTAGTATTGGACTAAAGTGGCTTTGAGGTTAAGTGACATTAAATTGGTTGATACAACCATGCCATAAAAGATTGACATTTGGAGGCTGTCTGTGCCATGTCTCGTGCAGTTATAATTACCAATTTTGTTTGTTCCGCAAAATAAATTTTCAAAATCCCTGGCTGCGTGGATTTATGAAAACAAATTACATGTATACTGTATCTGTAATAACAAAAACAAAAAATTGTCATCCTGTTTGCAGAAGTTTGAATGTGATGTTAACTGCATGGTGTCTAAAATGAAAGCAAGATAACGACATTTCGATATCCACGACTTTGGGAATTACACATTGTATACTTACTGGCTGGAAGCCTTCATTGAAAGTAGCATGAAAATGACAGGCAAAATTGTGTTTCTAAAATATTTTCCAAACAGTCACTTTTTCGGCACGTCAAAAAGACACTGTTTGCATGAATTTGACGTTTCCATTTTAAGTCCGTTATAAAACATCTTTGAAAAGTTGATCAGCTGATTTACAAAAAATAATGCTATGGAAAGAATACCGCATGTAGGCTATACTGTTTTATAAATATACTAAGAATTACAAAGAAATGTTCAATGGCGAACTCTTAGGACCGGTTCCACCAACTTAGGTTAAAATTTGACTCCATGCAGGTTAACCTTCGGGTTAGATGTCCAAATGACTCTTGATGAAATAACCCCATGGTTATGGAACCTGCTGAAACCAAAATGGAGGACAGAAAAGAAACTAGTTTTGACCAACGGTGCCATATTGCGCATCCTGGTTTCCCCTGTCTGTGTGAGCAGGTGGTGTAGCATGCACAATTTCCTAGCTTCCCCAGATTCATCCGTAGTGTCCGCCATGTTTTTTTCTAATAACCCGAGATTAACTCTGCCTACTGGCTGGGTTAACCTTGCTTGTGCTTGTGCAATATAACGGTGGGTTAACCTAGAGTTACTACTGTAACTCTAGGTTAACCCTAGGTTATTATTAACCTCTGGTGGTGCAACCGGCCCTTAGATTAAGGATTGTTTTCACTTAGGCTATGTATTAAATTCATAATAGGTAGTATTTAAAATTCTATAAGTTCAGGTTAGGGTTTACGATCGTCCTTTAAGCATGTGAAGGACGTGCTATTTATTTAACATGTCCGTTTACTTTTTTTCGCAGATCAGTGCGATTCATTAATTGGAGTTAATTGACATCCTCGTTAAAGACATGTTCTTTTCCCCCTCTAACGGCAATATTTGAAGATTTTTTTGGGGGGAAAACGAGAGTTCCACTTCCTGTTTATGCTCGAGTGCCTTCTTTAAGTGCTGGTCACTGGGCCATTGCACGCGGGACTAGTTACTCATATATTATTTCCGCTAACTTCATCCGTTTTTTAGTTTCTTCGAGTTCTCTCCATCTACCTGGGAGCATTTTAATTTCGGACATCTACTCCAGTTTCTTCAGTTTTTTTCTGCCGATCCAGACAAGGATATAGTGGACGATGCACTGAAGGGCGAACCACATCAAAAGTTGACAACATTTTTAAGGTGGGGGGCATTCAAAATCGATTTTTGATTCACTCCAACATCTTTTGATGTCGAGTTATGATATATAGTTTAAACTCGCACATTTTTCGAGTGTTTGTTGCCGGTCTAAAAAGCATGTTAAATTCGTACATTTTGAGCCGTAACTTTTCTTTGCTTCTAAATCCAATATAATTATTATTCAAAGGTATCATCAGCAAAGTATCTTCTTTGAAAAACGGAAATAAAAACTGGCCCACTTTTGCCCCATTTAAAATACAATATTTACATTTATACATTGTGTTCACCCTTTCAATCTTAACAGAAAAAACATATTTTAGATTTTTCTGGCTATAGCTTCTTTCAGGATCTGGTTTTACGTTAGAAACAGGTATGTTTTCCGGTATATAGCTTACAAGTATTTACACGAGAATTGGGCTACAAAACAACGCTCCGTGCAGATCGCTAGATATATCTATAATTATGAATTGATTAGATAATTAGAAGTCAAACTCATTACAAATAATTTTGGTCAATGTTTGATGAGATCTGCCCCACAGTGCATGCGACGCATATATGCTGGACTTCATTCGACAGGCCTTGATTTCAGACTCATTACGCTTCTGGCTGAGGAGCTTTCCAAAGCCATTACTTTAATATTTTCGTCAAGTTTCTGTAAATTATATCAAAAATGATCTCGTTTTTTTTCTTTTTCTTTTTTCGTATTCAACCTACATGCAAAATGCTGTAGGTAGTCAGAATCGCACACGCAAGTCAATTAATCAAAGTTGTGGAATTCGGGCGCTCCGATCGTCAAACTAATTAGGGAATTCCCCTTCCCATGCAGCTAGCTCTATATGAGTACAAGCGTCATCTCATCAACGTTGCCATCTATACACTGCTGCCAGCTTCGAAGTCTTTTCGAATTTTTAATCCAGCATACACTTACATGTGTATATATAATTAACTCCCGAAGGAGAAGCACTGTCGATGGCCGAGGTGTGGTCACGCGAGAAAAGCTGTTAGAATCCGTGAAAAACGAGGAAAATATCGAGCGCCCGCTCGCCAGGGGGCGAAATCGGATGGGTTTATGATACGGCGTCGTGCGTGGCGCTAGTTTAGTTTTTCCTCTTAATTATACGGGACATGCATTTGCGGACATTCCGTTTGACTTAATGCGTAAGCTTTCGTGTCAAGAGAGATAAGAGAAACTAAAACAGCGTTAGCAATACTCTGTATATACGTGCCTTTACTCGGGAATGACAAATTCTGGCCTATATCGCGTTGAAGTATGTTGGAATTGCTAATTTTCGCACCAAAAATAAAACTTGTCGCCGTTTTTACGACTGGAAAACATGAGCTTTGGAGATATAAAAGAGTGCATTAATTGCACGCTCAAAGTTACACAAAGCCGAGTTTTTACTACGATTAGCTGTATATGCGTGTCTGCTCCGAGCATGCAAATGCACCGAGTCAAAATTAGCATTCACCCAGCTTGCCCAAATGCGACTTGTATTCCGACGAATTCATTGAACTACATGTAACTCAAGCGCTTTACTAAATCGTAATCTTTATGGCGTATTTTAAAAGAAACATTGGCTTCGTGCGTATATTTGACTTTTAAAAAAACGCGAAGCTGTGGTGCTCACTTCACCATGCGCCACATGCCAGTTACTGATGAGTTCCACCAACGTATATATTTAATAGGGATTAAGCTAAACTGTATCGGACCTTACACTAAGCTTCATGTAACATGCAAGGGTAGGTTTAACGTATAACATTTTCAACAAATCATCGACTAAAAGAAAGTGCAGCTGGATAATTTTCACCAACAGAATGAAGTCATGCACGTGATGTGGGCATAAGATTCATTCCCTTTCGGTACATTGACATGTATACCTGTAACCTCAGAATATATTCAATTTTAGTGCTTCTGATTTCTTACACAACAATATATTAATATGATTGCCAATGGATGTTTTGTTGTTTTGCATGCATTCTCATGATCCGAAGCGTTAATCTGTTTTGTATTGCTTGTAGCAGGAATCTGGTATAGCAGTAAACCATGAAGAGCTGATGGTAAATTGATGTTGAAGTGCAGTGGGCATCATCATAATTAATAAGCATGCAGATGCCGCCACTTTAAACAGGACATATATTTCAAATACATTACCATATATAGTATACATTCCTTGGATATATATATATATATATATATATTAATTGCTTTTAATTACAATTGTATATTGAGTAGATTGGACTCCGTTCTAAAGGCAAGAACTCTGTACTCCATGCATGCAGAAATGAGATACTGGAAACGACACCTCGCCTTCAAAAGGTATACTGCATAATGATTGGCCAAATAAAAATTAGAGGAAAATCGATGATTAAAACCCCGAAAATGATGTCAATGGAGCCAAACGAACAATTGGGTTTAATTCCTCTTGTACATTGATACATGTATATACAGTTTGTCCGTGGCTGTCAACAGCCACATTGAGCCTTGCTTGACTATCACAAAATACAAATGTTTGGCACATAACATGACTTTTTGGACGGTTGTGCCACAGAATGCGCTGCAGATATACATATTAATACGTATACACATGCAGGTCTGTTATAATTATTAATTTTTGTGCCAAGGTTTTATTCATACCAAGGCTTTGCTAAACTGGAATTCCAGTGAGTTCTCTTAGGACGGCCTCTTTGAAGTTAATGTAGCATCTGCACTGCCACACCACCTAGAGGACGTTATAGGTCTATACTCATTAATATTGGCAATGGACCTATACAGTATTTTATGGCACGTTTCGGTTAATATCGATTTATTCGAAATGCCCACCAAATGCAATGCAACGATGGCCCTCAACGTATCTTCCTTTCGTTTGGTCACTAGACAACCGCTAAGTGGCGCCACTAAGTAACGTTGCATCTCATTGCGGCGTCTAGTTGGTGTGACCAGATAACGATCTATTCATCAGTCATGAGTTAGCAGTCAATTTCTTTCCGCGAGGGGAAACTTAATGACGACTTTGACATGGATTTCGAGAATATTTATTTTCAAATTTTACGATCAAATTGGCTGGAAAATGACGTACCTGGCGTTCTAAATTAGGCTAGACGGTAACGCGGGCCTAATTCACCTTATTTGCCAAGACGACGCAATGTCATTCTTCGAACAGAAGTAGGAGCCCGGACCGAAGAGCGTTAATAAGTTCTAATTAATTGTTGTTAGGCATGCAACGGCCATTATTGCAACCTTAGGCGAAGCACTTGACATGCAAAGTAGCCTATATAATATCGCAGAAATGTATTCAACATAGAAAAAAAAACCCCAAGTAACCAAAAAAGCGAGCTGAAGATGGCACCCCCGCCGAGAACGAATATTTCAGATCGATTTTTGGGGGGAGGGGGAAATGGCAGGCCACTCCGAACGACCTCTAGCCTCGTGGTTAGCCATTGTTATAGAGGTGGAGGAGAAAGAAAAAAAAACTTTTTTTCAAAATTTGTACGGTTGCGGACGCGCGTCCCTGTTTAGAATAGCATGTAGAACACGCAGTTTTCATGCGTGTCATCAATGGAGATTATTGTTGCAAGAGTGGATGTTAGCATTAGTCGTCACTTCGTCAGTTTGGAGCAAAAAGTGGGGAAGAAAGTGGACGTTTTGAATAAGGGAGGCGTTGAACGGCACACGCGTTAACACGAGGATATTATGTATAGCGTGGAGTTTAATCCCTTTCGAAACGCACCGGATTAACGTCAACTTGTATGTACAAGCAACGGTGAATGGAGAACGAGTTCATTACTTAACCACTTTGCGACCAACGCGGGTGAATGGGACTGCCAAAACCGAGTTCTAATGGGGTCAAACCAGAACCATCCCATGGACGACTCACCAGGCCTCAATTGCACTCCGTTGTCCTGCTGTCCAATTTCGTTTTAAGTCATTTACATGCTTTAAAAAAAAAGCTTTCGTAAAATCCTCGCACTCTCCGTGAAATGGCATACGGATCCTCCCAATCTGACAACACTGGCTATCCCATGCACAAATATCATCTATCAGCCACGCAACTACGAAAGAATGCAAGATGGGATGCCTAGCGCATGACGTTAACAAATATGAATTGCAAATATGAATTGGGGTGATCGCAAAATGTAAACACGATGAAACCAATCCTATAAGTTTAAAATATTCACGAAAATGACGTTACTCGTTAATAAGGAAAGCGTTTTCAGGGAGCAATTCACACGCATCAAAGAATCGTTATATTTCATCTAGGGGTGTTAATCTTGCAGTGCATATATATTATACAAGTTTTGACAAATTTAGAGTCTGTTTTACAATTTAGAAACTAATACTTCGTACATGGGTAAATTTGGTCAACTTTGGCATACCAATATGTAATCTATAGTATATATAATATACCTATGCTAATTCTCAAATTGCAGGCAGATAGTTTGTAAAACTGTTCAAAAATCAGTTCATATTCATAGATCACCACGCCATAAATCCCCTTCAAAGCATGCACGTTCATTTCTGCCAAGCATATCCAAAACATTTGTACGCATGCATGAGCAAAATTTACTTTTCTCAAAAATACTTTTAAAAAAGTTAAACAATTCGTCTCTACATGTATAACAACACTTTCTTGATGAAAGTTCTTAATATATACATTTTCTCAAAAGCTATAAAATTCTGAAAAAACATGTGGGATAATGAAAAGTTTCATCAAAAACTAAATCGAAATCCACGTGTAAAACGTTTTTCTGCGTATCCTTACTCTTTATAAGATGACTCCTTAATATACATATGTGTACGCTTTGTTTGACTATTGCACGAATGTCTTTTGCACACTTTTTAAATTTATTCAAAAAAATTTCGAACAGCCTGATGGTAACTGATTTAACAAGTTATACAGGGTTATTATAAAAGAATCATCGGATTTTTTTTAAAAAAAAATTGAAAAGTATTACAGAGAGTGTAAATGAGACATGAAAAGAAAGTGAAAATTTCCAAGTTTTTAATCATATATACTATACATCCAAATGTTCAATGTGATCTGCTCGCGTCACATGACACGTCTTATAAGATTGTCCAGTTCGGCCCATACACGCTGAAGTGCATCCCTATCAATGCTATGCGAGCACTCGAGCACATAAAACGCTTTCTGCTGCTATAGTCGCCATTTTGGATACTGAGTTCGTGCTGCCACATGGGCGTTTAAAGCAACGTTTGTAAGGGCGCATTTTAAACTTGGACATTTCCCGGTTTTTTTTTTTTAGATTTTTACTATTTTATTTGCAGTACTTACCAAAATATATCTTTTTAAAACCCGATGATTAAATCTTTTGTAATAACCCTGCATTAATTAGCGCCTTCTATTGATCGTCACGTAACACGTGTGCATGCTGCGTTCAACAACCTAGACCCATTTTTTAAAACTTTAAAAACAAGTGAATTAAGGATGCAAGCATTTTTCGATATCAATCGAGCCACAAACCGTTTAATTCCAACGGCTTCACACTGTCGTAAATATGCGGTTTTTTTGGCATTCCCTTTGCCCCGAAGCCGCTGGATTTCGTCATTGCCACCTATACATGATGCAGTACGTGCGTTATCATCGGAGCAAATCCAGTGGCTATAAATCCAGTGGCGCAAGATTCACGGAACAATTACCTGATAGAGCTTGAAAAGAGCGGCTAAATGCTTTATCACACTAACCCATCTTTCTCATCGTCATAAAACCAATAGAAACGAGTGACGGAATTGTTTTGTTGTGCCATCAATCGTTTCACAAAGAAGAAATATTTACTCGAGTACTGTATATACATACAACTGTAATTGAATTGTTTAGTTAGTGTTTAAAACCCGACGTGAAGGAGCTATGGGAAGACTTGGAAACAATGGGGAGAAGTGCAATAGTGTTATTAGATGGAAATCATCATCTTTCAATTCATCGCTATTAATGGACCTCTTTTGTTTTCAAACTGCGGGCAAGCCTCTGTAGATCCATTTCCTTTGTGTTAGCTATCAAAAGAAGATATGAAGGATTTTTTTTTTCTTAATCGAAGGTTGTTCATGCATGCATGCTTGAGTGAGAGTTGCATGCCATTTATGTGTGTTGATGATGCGACCACGTGTACATGCAGTACATCTTGCTCAGTTCGTTGTATTAAAAAAGGGAATGTTAGAAGTCGGAGGAACAACATTAAATCTTACGCGAGACAAATGAAAATAACGACGATCCAATATTAAGAAACGAGAATAGAAATTCGCGAGTATATGTTCAAAATTCATTTAAAACCCTTTACAAAAACTTTGGCATCTCAGCCGTCGATCGATATCGCGCCACCTACTGGTGGTTTGCGAAGACAGACACAAAGTTCTCGTGGGAGCACTATTACCGGTAAACCTTACTGAAATTTCCGAATATCCAAACCAATCAGCGTGTCATCGTTTCATAATCGTTTAGCTCCACATTTCTTCGTTGATGATGACAGCCATATCGGCGGTTGTTCTAAAATTCAACACAAACAACACATGGCTAAACAGACGCCGATTACTAATACAAAACGAAGAATGCATGCACGCAGTCTTTTCTGAGGTTTGTGTTGAAAAGGTTAATTTGGCAAGACTGTCTTCGTATTGATTGACAAATTAAAAACGGCTTGTGCTCTGCATTACACCTATATACGTGTATGTATAGACAAAAAAAACCTTTGTCTTGCACCTAGTTCTGGAAGTACTGTTTCATTGTATCGCCTTCATGAATATGCATCCCCAATCAATTTATTTTTAATATCTGTTCACGTCTGCAAGTTCATATCTAGCAGTCTGTTAACGAGATCTCTCCGATTGAAACGAAGTATAATGCTCGGGCCAACTGGTGACTGCATGGTCAAGCAGCTATAGCTGTTGTTGAACTTTTCCATTTTTTAAAGTTAATTATCACTAATCCATTATAACAAGTACATGTATATGGCGTTAGTAAGCTCAGTGCGTGCGCTCGGAGCTTGTTTTGTTGGTGGTTTATATATAAACCAAAAACAAATGCTCGCTCGCAGCTCAGGTAGATTTTATCAATGGAACTGATTGCAATAACGCACTATGTAAGACACTAAGCAGGTTCTGAATAACGGACTCGAAGAAAGATAAAAATAACTAACCTTGATGCTTACACGGATTTTATATTAATAGAACTTGAAAAAACACCAATTACTATATAGGTATAGGCTTATCGAGTGTCCCCTCAGAATTTTCTAAAGGGTAGATCTAGTCAATGATATTACGACAATTCCATAAGATATACTTGGTAGAAACCATGCATGAATGGCATCATCACCAAGAGGAGGATATCACCAGGTCAGAAGGTCATATGCATTCCTTGTAACCAAATTCGTAGCCTGACAGTGCTAATTGGCTGACATAAATTCCCGACTATGGAGCATATAGCCTATACTGTATCAACTATAAAAAGTATATATTCAAGGTAAAAGCTGAGTTATTTCAATTGATGAACTGAAACCAAGATACAAGGACCACTGTAACTCTCACAGAAGTTATTATAATGAATATTTCCAGCTATAAGAACTGTATAACATGAAACCCTACCTGGTTGTACGCATTTCAATAAGTTTAAAAATAGATACGAAGTTTTCTATTATCACAGTGAACATTTTAGAATGTTTCCTCTCATCCATTATTTCATGATATTTTGTGCGAGCGAAGTTTATCACTTAAACGTTATTACCACGTAAGCTAGACTTATGAATGATGATTTCTGTAGCAAGAGATCTTAAAAGATCCATCGCGTAATGAGTATGACACATTTCAAGTTCCAGCGCCATCTATGAAGCATTCCGCGCAGCTACCATCAGCAGGAGAGATTCGACCTCACAACAAATTCCGAGTCGGAATTGGATATTAAAAACGTATCTTTTTGTATTTATTACAATAGCATTCATATTTTTTGATTTAGCCCATCTATACAGTCCATCAACAAAAATTGTGGTTCTACCAATCTTGCTTCCATTACCGTTCCCACCTGAAAAACTGGCTTCATTTTACAGGGTTTTTACAAAAGAATTATCGGTTATTAAAAAGATATATTTTGGTTCGAATTACAGATAAACAATAGTAAACGAGACACAACAAGGGGAAAACTCAGTTTAAAATGCGCTCTTGCAAACTTTGCTTTAAACACTCAGGAGGCAGCACGAACTCAGTATCCAAAATGGCGACTTTGCAGCAGAAAGCGTTTTGTGTGCTCGAGTGCTCGAATAGTATTGATAGAGGGAGACACACTTCAGCGTTTATAGGCCGAACTAGACTATAGAATTAGACGTGTGTCATGGGATCCGAGGATCTCACATTGAACATTTGTGATGGTATACGATTAAAAACTTGGACAGTTTCATTTTCTCTTCATGTCTCATACTGTATCTGTAATACTTTTCAAACTATATATTTCTTTTTTAAAACTCGACGATTCGTTTGTAATAACTCTGTACTATCAACCTTCCAAGTCCATGTCGAGTCTTTGGACTTTCATTAGCAAGTACGAATAAGCAGGGACTGCTTGTATTGGCACGCAGTCTATAAAATTCGAGAATATAACGAGAACATGAAAATACAGTGTATATCGCACTTGGTAGGAGAATGCTTCATTTGCACAAATTCAATGTCCTGCCTGGCCTTCCAACCCCAGCCACGATTTTTCTAGACATCGTTGAGAGGAGACCCGCAATACATTTCAGAAGACAAATTGGACACGTACAGTTTGTACGTTTTATCTTTATAACCGCAGTTTAAAAAAAAAATGCCAAGCAACGAGTTTGACAAGTGCCAAGTAAGCTATTTGGCCATAATAATTTCCAGGTAGTCAACGGGTGTGCCATATGCATGAGAAATGGGGGAATGTTTTTTTGTTTTTTTCTTTTCTCGTGCTTTTGCAGCGCGCATGCAGTTCTCATTTCTGCATGCCCGTGCAATAGGGTAGGCCATATATTGTGTGGTCATGGCCTATCTAAAATGCCCGCAGTGAAACATGGTCTTTGTAAATAAAATAAATGACTTTTTAAAGATTCTTGATAAATGAAGCTAGTGGAGTTTTGTCTATTCCGCCCATTTAGGTACGAATGTCTGACACCCTCGGAGTCCTCAGGTACAATACTGCATCGCAGCAGGTCGACAGAAAAACGCAGCGGGATGGCCCTGGTCCCGCTGAGAGGGGAGACTACTTCTATAATGTACTACTAAAACAACCAACCTTTCAAAATGCCCACGCATTTACACAACAAACAGGCCATTTTTCATCGCTGGATTTCCAAAAAAACCTCAAATCTTTAGAAATGAACTGCTCCGCGCCATCTTTTTCACGTGCTAAACACACGCGCAGATCGTAAACAAAACCGTACGAATTTGAAAGGGGCAATTTGCGACGCCATCTTCAATTGACCCTTTTACTAATCAGATCCTCTTGCGGATTTTTAAGGAACTATTGAAAGGCCTTTAGCGACGCTCTCGCCTCCAGCTCCTCATAGATAAGTTGCACATGCCGTAGCCAGCATGCGTCGTCAGCTCGTGAAAGTACAGTATCAAACTAGTAGGCCTACTGTATGTATTAATGATGTAAAGATAACTTTCACGAGCAGACGGCGCATGCTGGCTACTGCATGTGCAACTTATCTATGCGGAGCTGGAGGCCAGAGCGTCGCTAAAGGCCTTTCAATATTTCCTTAAAAATCCGCAAGAGGATCTGATTAGTAATAGGGTCAATTGGGAATGTAACGATGGGATGGTCGGATGAGACACCATCAACGTGGGGTTTGGATGGAATTGCATTTAAAGCATCTACAGCTTTTGAACAAAGTCACGTGTTCAAAATCAGCGATTTAATTGGTAGAAAACATTCATGAAAAGTTATAGCCATTTTAAACATATTAATGCCCTCCTTTTGCACACGTGACTTGGCGACTGACAAAGGGCAATCTGCGAAGCTTAGGTTGTCTGAGTACTCCTATTAATTTTTAAAATTCCCCATTTCCGAATTCGGTAATTTGCATTCGAACGATTATTCTCCTCAATTTTGAGGGGTAACAGGAACTGAAGCGCGCACCCACGATTGTGTTTCAGCAGATAAGCCATCTTTCATATTTGGTTGGTTGCAAATCTAGAACTTTACTCCGGGCAAACCAGATGCAAATCTTCAATTTTCAACATCGAGTACTAATTAAATTAGTTTTAGGTTAATTAGCTTTCTTTCCCGCAGTTTTTGCGATGGCAAGTACAGTATACGTTATTTGCATTATCGTTTATCACTACCCACCCTGCAATTACATTTTCTGCTTTATATGCGGATAAGCGTGTTTAATTTGCTGTTTTTTTGCAACGTAAACATTTAAGCAAGCTATCCTAATACTTGCATAATGAAATTTAAATCAGAATTTTAAGTACTTGTGTACTGTTGTGGGTAATTCAATTCGAGCACGCGAGCAATTAAAAAGTATTCGCTAACATCTATATGCAGGTGCAAAGGATTAAGTAGCCTACTACATTATACATGTATACAATTGTATAACAGTATCTACACCAGCCACGTCCTTTTGCATTGGTGGCGCTGCCGGCGATTTTAAATATTATGTGCAGGATTTTGTTTCCAATTTCAAAACAACTAGTGTATATTAATTGTGTACAATTCATTCGGAATCGCGAGATGTGTGCATGAAATCAGCATATAAATCAAAACGTATTATGTGCCACTCTACGTACAAGTACAGCGTATCCCATTCGCGTATACTTGGAATTACTTCGTTTGCGTGAGAATCCCCGCTTGTTCCGCTTTCTAAATGGGCCACCAGGTGGAGGGTCGATCAGACGTGGAAGATTTTTATGGCATGATTTTTATGGCATAATCCCTAATATGTACATGTAGATTAACGTAAAAGGAATTTCCGGAATAAATAAAATAACTAGCTGTTTATTGGCGATATCACGCGCGCGTGTCACGCAGAATTTTCCCAATTTGCAAATTTCAATTTTCATGAGGGTATTTAATGTAGGCTACATGTATATTTTTTATTGTCTAAAATATCTCATTACTGGAAACTTGAATTATTATAAAGTCAATGCGGCCTAATAATAATACGTAAAATAACATTTAGGGCTGAAAAAATTGCATTCGCGGATGTGCTATAACGAATACGAAATTTTGGTTGCATGGGATTTTTTTAAAAATAAAAATGGACAAACGCTGCCTGACTTTCAACGAGTGCGCGGCAGGGTTGCTAAAACACCCCTAAAATCAGTCCCCCGCTGATTTTCAAGAAAGTTAAAAAACAAAACAAATTGGACAATTATCCAAAGGGCATGAAAGAGATGGGCAACACGGCACCGCGCATCCAAATGTTGTATATATTACAATGGTAATATCCTTTTAAACTCACCACCTCCATCGCAATACCAATTTTATTTTTATTGATTATAACGAGTTCGGTCAACCACTTTTTGAAACCTTACCGAAACCTGCTGGGCTTGACACGTTGGTGTTTACCATATTATAAAGTAAAAATTATAACAGCCAACATTGGTATAATCAGCAATGTTTAAGCTGGAGCCAACGTTTTAAATTATTCCAACGTTCAAAATATGGGCTGAACTTTTCGCAACCCTGTGGGGCAGTCGTCCATGCATGTTTGGATCCGAGAAACAAAATTACCATCGAAAAAAGCATTCGTGCACATGTATGTTACAACTGCTTCCATACAAAGTTTATGTTAGGGGAATTGCTTTATTGATATATGACAAAATCAGTAGGATATAGCATTGGATAAACAACGCGTGAAGTTGAAATTCAAAACAGTTCAACAAATTACGAAAGCATGTTGTTTCGAAAGTTATTTCGGCTTCAATTAACATAATTTAACAAAACTTTTTATGAGTGTTTCTTATACATGTATACTGTATGTATACCGTAGTTGTAGAATTCTAGGATTCATAATAATTTAGATTTTATGACTTGCAAATTTGAATATGCATACAGTACTGCCAGTACATGCCCGACCAGCCCCAAATACACATCACTGCTGTTATTAAAGCTCGTTAACAATAGAGGTACTCAGATGAAAGCCTTGTGGATTGCACTTTGGCAGTCGTGAAGTCACTTGTGCAAAAGGAATGAAAGTGAATTTAAGTGAATGTTTTAAACCAATATCACGTTGATGTGTTTTGCACAGTAACTTCACGATTACCAAAGGATGCTTCGCACAACTTGTCTGAGTGCCCCTTATACTTTAGGATGTATATACAAATGTGATAATACTTTTTACTTTATCGCAGTTACTCATTTATATATACAGGCTTTTATTTTAGAAATTCTAGAAACTCTTCTACCTTGCAGGGTACATGGGCACTATCGTCCATTTAACATCCATCGCTTCTAACGAATACTAAATGGATTTCAAATTTCTAATGGATGCAATTCAAAATTTCATTACGAAATAAGATACATTTTACTTGAATTGGTTGCAATTGAAAAAGTAGAAGTTCCAACGTTCCAATGCTTGATTAGAGTACCTGAGAAACATTAGGTATATTCATTGCATGCTTATACCATCTAAATAATTCACAGAGTAAGAATCAATTCAATTCTTTACCCTGCGGTCAGTACACTGTACATAGTACTATTTGGCAAGGAAGGGGGGGGGGATAAGTCATTATACAAATTAAGTATCATTAGTACTTATGACGCTCTAAAAACTGGGTCCCAAAGCAATTTGCTAATTACTGGCTTCATTACAGTGAAATACGCCACTGCAGAGACCGAGTCTCGCAAGAAGCTCCACGTCTAAATTTCCATTAATTCTCAGCAGGGTTTTGTTTGAAATTCCAAGCAGCGAGACTTGCCCTCACCGATATAATACATGGACCCCTTTTTGCAAATGCTAATAATGAAATTCCGCATCATCCAGATTTACGGTACTAACATGTCAAATGGGGTTGGCGCTAAATCATTGTTTGGGTGACAGCTAACTAATGAATAATGAAATATGATGCCCCATGATAGGCAAAATTTGTGAACATCATTAGACGACTTAATAATATGGTAGCCTATAGGTCCACTCGAGATGGATTTCTCATTTCGAAGCATTTTTACGATAGCGAATGACCTTTTCTATACTCTCATTGAAGGAAACTTATTAACGTGGCCAGCTATTCAGTTTTAAGAAATAATTTCATCATATGGTATTGATTTCGACACGTTTAGCCAATCAGACACGCCGACGTGCAGTACATGTATATGTTCATGGCACAATTCGAGGGAGGTCTACATTGTATAGTTGCTTCATTCAGATCATGATTTACTGCATTTTATACCTCTTTATTAAGGCTACATACACCTAGCTTTGTTCTGAAAATTTAACTTTTCAAAGGGTTTATTTCAATTAAGATTATTTACATTTTGTAAATACTTTTTCCAAATATCGCTCTCAACCAGTGGATGACTTTCACAAAAAATTTACATTTAGATAGATTGTTTTTATCATCCCCCATAAAGGGTGCTAACAGGACCCCGATGTAATTACGCCATTTTCGAATATTTGTGATCAACATTCAAGTTGTTATTTACGCTGAAACAAAATATATTGCCAGTTCCTTAACAATCTGTATAGTCATCTATTGTGTAGTCTTTAGCTCAAAAATCGTAGCAGTTTTTAAATACATGTAATCACTTTTGATACTTTCATGTACAAATAATGTTCAGGCAAACTCAATTCATTGAGGATATTGACGGAATTTTTCCTTTTTATAACCGAAGTTTTGCCATACTATAAGCTTCATCAAGGACTGGATGTACTGTATTTATAGGCCTACGCTTAAACGAGCCAATGGCAGTGATACATCGGCTTACAAACAAGACAATATTTCGGTTACGCAACTCCACTAATTCTTACACTATCACAGTCTTCAACTTTAGTCAACATTGTAAACATGCCTTAAAAATGCCGAAAACATTCTAAATTTCCCGGTCGTTGATACATGTCAAACATGCAATTTAAAAGATTAAAACACTTAGTAGCACACTTAGTAGTGCAGGTGTGAAGACATTTTTGGTTGGCCACATTTTTAGTCAAACGTCGTCTGCTACATCATTATTTTCACAGATAATCGTCGAAATTGATCATATTTTCTCATTTTCTGTACATATTTCAGTATTTTTGCATTATGTGAGGAATAATAAACACTGGATTTTATATTCTGTTCCAATGTTTTTGAAATGGCGACCTTTTAAGCATTTCTGATAAACGATGCCTGTTCATGCTTGCATGATATAAAAAGATTTTACGATGACTCCGTGATTCAAAGATACTGAAATATATACGCAAAAATTAGAATATATAGTCAATTTCGACAATATATCTACGAAAACGATGATGCAGCAGGCGACGTTTGACTAAAAATGTTGCCAACCAAAAATGTCTTCACACAACCTACATTGTCAAATATACATTGACAATCTACAAACTTGTCAGGTAGGCTACTTGCGTCAAATTACCCCCCCCCCCCCCTCTCCCTTAAAAGAAATGTAGAAAACATTCCAAATTTTCTGCTCATTGAAATGTCACACAGGGGAAACAGCAATTTTCAGATTGCAAACACGATACAACACGTGAGTTTTAGCACGTTCGTTTACGTTGTTTTCGTGACAACTTCCCGCCAGGGGAAACAATCGTTCGTGTACCACTAGTTCCAATGATTCACCAACAGGCACGGCCATAAGAAAGTCATTTGCATTCTGTTCGTTCAGGTGAGGTTAGGACCGTAAAAACGGCTTGAATGAAACTTTGAAAAAACAGTTGCGTCATTAATAAACGTCCGTTTCTCTCTCATCTGATGGCTTTCACAGATCGTGTACACGAGTGGGGCCACACCAAGGTGCATGAACTACTGCACCTTTCCCCGCATGGGTCCACGTTGCTTCGGGAGAACCTCTCCAGTGGTGGAGCCGTACCGCTCACAACAAGCCCCCGCGCGGATTTTACATGTTTACTAGCGTTTCAAACGCGTCCTGCTGACAGACGCTGCCAAAAACTGGCACGGACCTGGAAGATGCGAATCAAAGTCAAGTCAGTTCGCCCAGCAAATCAAGAATGAAAAGAAGCAGAAAAAAAACAACAACCACGGGTTGGGGCTTCGCGAAACTGCCAAAAGCCACCTGCACATCGTGCTATCGACTGCGTGCATTAACGCATTAGCATAATAAATGTAGGCGTAGGCCTACGAGGCTTTTGTCAAACGCTTCACCAACTCGCCGAATCCATCTTCCATCAATGGTCATTCTTTATGCGTTTTGCCTTATCGTTCTTGCTCTTCTTGCGCATGCAAATCAATGAGCCTGCAGTTGCTAACTGGATAATAATAATAATTAGAATAACAATAATACACCCACTCGAGTGCCATGCAGGCTGAAAAAAACAACAAAGTGCGGGTTCGGAGGGAGGTCGCTACATTTGTCATCGAACTGCGTGAGTGCACGAATCCAAGAACCGACTGAAAATCGCTGAATTTTAGAATATACAGGTGCACGCGCGTGAAATCAGCTTGACCTAAAAATCTGTATAATCCAACAAAAAAAAAGTTTCAAAAACAATGCCCTCTGAAAGCATTCGTTTCGATATGACGAAAATCATGTATCCATGATCTGTATACATGCATTAATTTTGAAATTACTATCAGGATTATTGTCTAAAATGTTAAAATTACTCGAGAAAGGTTGATTGCTAAGGATATCTGAAACTGTTTCCGTTGTCTAACCTATAGGTACGTGCACGATGAAGCTTATTCTAGTCGCTTTCCAACCGGTTTCGAAACAGTGTCGCGTAGCGGTATTGCAGACTCTTACCACTAAGCGACACCGGTTTTCAAGCGACTGGAACAAGCTTCACCGTGCACGTACCCTATTAAGCGATGATTCATTTCGGTTTTAATCACCAATTGCATGAATCCATCGAACACCGATGCGACATTGTGTTCCTTCATAACATGCAAAGCATTCATAATACATACTGTATACTGTTTGTTCATGTACATTGGGGTTATATCGACATACTGAAAGTTCCAAACTTAGGATAATCAGAAGTCTATATTGTAAAAACGTGTTTTGGCAAATTATGCATAGGCCTATCCCAAAAATCATCAAATGAAATCAACGGCATTATGAAATTTGCAAATGCTGCGATCCAAACGAGGAAGTGAAAGATGTTGTACATGCTCAAACTGTAATGGACGTTCTTTATGCATAGCACCATTGAGAGATTACTCATTTAAAAGGCGCAGTTATATCCTTAAAAGGATACATTTACCCTTGTAAAGGTGCATTACTCCTTTAATGAAACAGAACTTTCCCTATAAAACGTGAAAGAATAAAAATGCAGACTATACACCTCGTTGTTTTGGAACGTGGCATTTATTCCAGAAAAAGAAATGTGAAAAAAAAATTAGAATTTGCTAACAATTCAGTTCCATGTCTACATGCTGCAACAACCATCCTTTATGCAACATCATTAGCCTCTCCTTCAGAAGAAAAGTCGTAACTCTTAGAAACATCTTATTTTTTTTTATAAGGGTGAGCCTTCAGAGACGCATCTGCTCTACAGGGACTGCAAACAAGAAAATATGTCCGCAATTGCCCATCCTTGGCTAATCCCATGCAGGCACCAAAACTACAAGACGTGCAACTATTTCAGTATCTCGTTCGGTGAGTGACTGAGTTTATGGACACAAAGCACATGGGACCTTATTGTCCCACGCAAACAATCCATTCTCCCACAACGCGTGAGGGCGCGACGGTATGCAAAGTTATAATTGATTCCTCACTCGATGGAAGCAAATGAACTGGGACGTGAGTTTTGGAGAAATTAGATGACTGGTAAAAAACTCGGTTCTGCGAATAGTAGCCAAAACAGGAAAAATATACTCGTGTGCTAAACCAATTATTGGGGCCCAACTCGAAAGTTGCATTTTTTGTTGTTGTTGTTCGACCACCGAATGCTAAAAAACCACGACTGCATACAAATCACTGGGCAAAAGAGGGCATCAATTCGGAATTGTATATACGTGGCTCGGAGCGGGGGTTATAGAAGAAATTTATTGCGTTTTGGCAAATATGCGCGCGCGTATCCATGCATCCGTAATATTCAATAGCAGCCTCGAGGTCCATTTTTTTTTTGCTCAACCTTTTGAATGTCCGTGGCAATAACAATTGTCGACAGACAAAAATTAGCTCAGCGTGAGTTCGGACGAATTTGTGGGGAAGAATAAATTGTACGCGTATATACGAGTCGCTTTCCAATAGAAAAAATGGAAGATGAGAAACTGGTAAAAAACACATTCGCATTTGGGCATTCATCTCCGAGTTATGGCCAATTCCTTCACACAGTTTTCGCATAGTTAAAAAGTTCGCCAATGCGCGCTATGCGAATAACGAAAACAATTTTTTCCGAGATTTATTGATGTCTGCGTGCGAAAAAGGCATGCCAATTTCCGATAACATCGAAATATAGCTAAGTGTGTGACCCCACGAGCGAAAAACACCGAAATTATAAGAACGGGTAAAATACCCATTCGAAATTTTCAAATCCCCCGAGTTATTGGTCAAGATTTCCGATGACTTCAGGCTTACCGTTCACCTAGCTCACTCATTAACACCTGTTAAATTAATGAGCCAGAGCGCGTAAAAACAACTCGCTAAATTAGGAATTGACCCCCACGATTTCAGCGGTTGATAAGCGCCGTCACGCGGCTATACGTCGAACACCTCTGCGCGGGTACACGCAGGGCTAACTCTTTGCTTTTGCAACCCCTAGCTCGGTGTAATTGCCAGAGAAGTGATTTGGAGATAAAAAAAAATCATCCCCTAAGCCATTTCTCTGGTAAATGTTTACCAGAAAGTTTATTTTCCTTTATACAAAATTTTTAATAATTACGTCTTGTAAGAACGAAAATGTTCCTGTGCACCATTAAAACACTCCGTATTGCAACGTTAAGATACAATCTGTACAAGTATAAAATATGCAATAAGAGGCAGCACGATTTCCGGAATTCGTTTGCTTATATATACATTGTACCTCGATTCAAAAAAATGAAATTTTAAATATGTCATCAAGCGTTAATTTGAACATGATCGCTGACATAACATTTTAAAATATATTTCTAAAAGCATTTTGAAAACTTATATTGAACAAACAGGCTGCATATCATATGTCTCGATCAATGCATTACTTTGTGAGATATACGATAGCCATTTCGATTTTATAATTTAAAATACATAACTTTAATAAAATTGTTTTCAAAAAATTTCTCGCAAATGCATTTATGGTATCATGTATAGCTCAGTTTATACAGGGTTATTACAATAGAATCATCGGGTTTTAAAAAAGATATATCTTGGTAAGTATTACAGATACAATAGTAAATGACACAAAAAGAATGGGGGAAAATCCAAGTTTAGAATGCACTCTTGCAAACTTTGCTTTAGACGCCCAGGTGGCAGCACGCGTACTCATCCAAAATGGCGACAATGCAGCAGAAATCGTTTTGTGTGCCTGAGTGCTCGAATAGCATTGATATGTACACACTTCAGCGCGTATGAGTCGAACTGGACTACCGTATAGACGTGTGCCATGTGACGCTAGGATCTCACAATGAACATTTGTTATATGGTATGATTAAAACATACTATTCCATCTGTAATACTTTCCAAAACATTTCTTTTTAAACCCGATGATTCCATTGTAACAACCCTGTATTTACCGTAGGATGATTTGTTTTAAAGTACGCATCATTGGGGCTCTGTATTTGTGAACTCTCTCCTTGCACGGTTATTGCAATCCATTTTTTCTTTTAAAGTAAAGCTTAATGTTGCATCTCATCGTTATAAAGATCTGCAGGAAACCATACTTCTTTTTTAATTTTATTATTGTTGAACATCGCCATTTCTCCTCATATTGCATTAGAGGAAATGGCATCTACACTAGCTTCCTATTGAAAAATCTTAAAAAATTTAAAAGCAAATATTGTTAATGGCATCCTGAAGACACTAACAAAAACATCTTGTTGATGCAACAATTCCACCAAAGCGTATATCTTAACAAAATAAAAAAAACCATGCCAATGTGTGCTCACAATGCAACGTCTTGCCACCAAGTATACCAGCATAGACCTTTGTTCGTGTCTCCTATTCGAGTCACTCTGTTACAAGTTGTAAAAGTCTAGCACTCAAAATGTGCAGCACGAGCGAATGGCACGCCTGCCAAAGAACACAATCGTGGACAACACGCGGTAAACGGCTTTGGTTAGCTACCCTTTTGTGCGGGAATTTCCCTTTCGATGGCGCTTGGTTTTGGTCTAGGGCTGTGTGCCGTGCTATTGTGACTTAACGTGACCACCTGTGTGCTTCGCATAATGGCATTGTGACGGGGAGTGCGCGAGCAAACTCACTTAAGAATGGATTGGCAAGGAGGAGGATTACGCATGAAGAAGAAGAAGAAAAAAAGTTGGAGGCTGGCAGAGGGTGTCCCAATAGAACAATTCGTAGTGCATTGTGGCCTCATGCCGGGAGGATAGGCATTGTCATGCTGACAGTAAGCCAGGGAGATAAAAAAGTTTTGTCACATTTCACGACCATGTACCTTTCAATTGAATTGGCCATAATGAATATCGAAGGCAATATCTTTGACAAATCGAGTAGCATTGTTGAGGCAGTGAGTTGACAAAACTTGTTTCTTCCAAGCAACGGCCGTGCATCTTTCGGAAGGCTCCGTGGCCAGAATGATGAGAATGACGAACCGAGCTTGGCACACCATTAATTTGCTCTTTTTAAGCTCTCTCGTCTGCACCGCGCAGGTCACGGTGGCCAGGGTCAAACATCCTCTAAAGCTGACAAACCCCTGTCATGGTTTGCACCTTAATACTGCTGCGCTTTATTACGAACGGTCGAAGGGGGCAATCCCTGAGAAAAACTCACGCATCCCTTTCTAGCGCCTTACCTTTTTTTTGCATATTAAGGAAAGACTAAAATAGATACAAATGTCATTTCGTGACGCCCTGACCATTACGAGAGCGAGAAAATAGTGCTGAAATGGAAAAACTTTGAATGGAATTTAAGACGTGGTTTCTATAGTTTGTGGCACCTTGGTTGAAGACTTCAGTACAAGGACTCCAGTATCTCCGTATTATTTGGGACTCGTGTTATAATACAGAAATAACACGATACATTCATCGAATATTAATTTCATACCTTCAGAAGAGATTTTTAACCTACTTCCAATAATTAAAAGTACTAATTGGGGCGCATTAAAGCCCTGTAGGGCACGTAAGTCCCAGTTACACCATTCTGTTAGTCACTATAAAGATCTTTTAAATCGGCATCGACGTTATCTCGATATCTCAGTCCAGTTCACTGACACTTCATCCGAGTTCATGTACAAATAATGTTATTTAGTGAAAACTATGAATAACAATAACGCTGGGTAAAAAAATACAAAAGTTTCGTTAATCACACCTCACGTTTAAGTATTATTTTTGAATACAAACAATCTATGGTCAATATCGCAGCTGCACATTGTGCTGAACTTCATACAAGAAAATTATCTTAAAATCGGTCACATATAAGACTAATTTCATATATAGATTATTTTTAACAATAACGTGTTAGCAATTTACTTTCTCGACCAAGTCTGGCCAATGGTTTTAGTTAGGTTTGATCACACGAAATTTTCGTTATTTTTTAAACGCATCGAAGATTTTCTTATATATAACAATGACAAAGAACTTTCAGAAACTTAGACAAACTTTAACGTATTAAGATGCATCGATTTTCAGTTTAAACCCCTGATTTGCAACAGTTGATTTTATGTATTTTTCTTTGCATTGTTTTTTCTAACATTTTTTTTATTATAACTTAAAAACACGAATATAGGTTTTAAAGAACGCATTGCATGAAGACTGCTTCGCCTTGACAGTCCAATAACAGAACCGACAACCGACTGCTGAAGAAAATTGATTTACAAAAATACCAACAAACTGTAACCTGAATACGGAAGAGATTAAGATCATCGGAAATGTATACTTTTCAACGTAAAAAAAGGTTAATTATCCAATCCCGCAGGTGAGCTATTGGGTTGACCAAGACAGCTCATCCTCGGCGTATCACGACTTCTTAAACCAGCGGTGAACCCACTAGTCCACTTTTCGGGAGTCGCCAACTCGAATATAAAGTCAACATTATACCGATCCATAAATCTGCTTTATACGCCCAATACACGACCAACTATGCTTCCTTAAAACAAAAACCACAAACGATAAAAATGGTGACAGCGGGAACGCCGATGTTTGTTTTACTAATCCATTCAATCACATGTGTAGTTACCAGTAGTTCATGAAGTAATTCACCATGGAGAGCAACAGCAACACGAGAGCAGAATTCATAAAAAAAAACGATATATCCAAGCAGGAAATCTAGAGGATCGGCCTGTTCACCATCATCAATTTCTTGTTAAAAACAGGAAATTGTAAAAAAAAATTGCAGGCATTTTACAGGAAAGACCACAAACACATTCATATTCGAGATATGCATACATGTATATATACAACGTCATGCCTGCAAAACCTTTCTAAAATAATAAATGATTTCATTTCAAACAATTGGTCAAAATAAATTGTCCTTAATAAGAGTCGGTTACGTATATAGGTAATAGATTTTTCAAAAAAAAAATTAAACCAAAAAAAGGTCAATTTCTGACAATGTGCGGCAGATTGTATTACTGATAAGCAATGCGATCAGTACGCAAAAGGTACATTCCAAAAACAAAGTTCATTAACACTAATCGAGCACTGCATGTTAGTTGTGCAAGACATCGGAAATCGTCTATTATTACAGTATAACGTTAGCTGAATGCAGAAATGTCAAGCAAAGTTGACAACGCCTTAAATCCAGGTAGTTATAGTCAACTAAAACCGTTCGTCAATAATGAATAATCATTTATTGAAAGGACGTCATCCCGTCGGAATACGAAGTCGGTGGAAACTTTGCAGGACCCTTTAGCATTGAAATTCCGTGCTATTTGTAATGTGATTCGTGAAATGTTGAATGCAATTTAACGTCAAGTGTTTGAAAAATTGTGACGTCAAGTACTGACTAAATGTAATTGACGCAAATGATGTACGTGTATTTTGGACGAAATGAATTGACATGATTGACATTATTGATTAGCCATGACTCACGTTCTCAGTAATACAGTGTAATTCCGTGCATATCCCAACATTATTAGATGGTAACGTCCAGCGAGAAATCGGAACAACTGTCAGGACAGAAGAATTCAGGAATCCCAACAAGAGCACGTTAGTCCATCGATCGGAGTTGGCATGCCGAGGAATCCGAGGCCAAATGTGTAAAATCATCGCCAGGTGGCGGTGGCGCGCCGATGAGACAATGGCAACAATGAGATGGCAGTGATAAAGACGGAGGGGGTGGACCGAGGAATGCAGGTGGCACAGAATGGCCGTCCATGTCCATGTCTGAAATAAAAAGCTAGGAGTGGAAGTAGCCGACTACCTGTATTGAAAAGACATGATGGAGACCCCTTAACGACACAACTGAGCAATTGAACTTAATTTAAGTTCGACGTTTGACAACAAAAGCAACAAGTTAGGCTTCGCACAAAGCGCTCACTCCTTCGCCATTGCGCGGCTAATACGCGCTGTCACTAATGATGAATTGGAAGGTGTCAAAAAATGATGGATCTCATAAGGGCTAAATGACCATTTAGAAAAAGAAGTACATCGAAAAAAAAATATGGCCACGAGATAGCGCGAGTCTTGCACGCCGCGAGTCAATGGATTTTTGCCCCGGTCGTGCGGACAATTTGCACACAATTTCAGGGCGGTTTGTCACATTTTCCAAAAGATTTATTATCATCCAGGCTCGATTGAATACGGAAATCATGGCTGAAATATGACTTTTTTGTCGTAATTCCAGCATTTACACGCTTCTCTCAACGCGATGTTTCGTTTTAAAGAAGTGCCAATTAAGACGATGTTGTTTTGAAAGCTTTGAAAGCTTTGGAAATGTTGAGAGTACATGATGTGTGTGGGGTGTTTAAAATGGTACGTCATCATCTTCGGTGATGGGAATTGTTTCTCAAGAGTGGATGGAGGAGATATTTATTCATTAGGTATAGACGTCCACCTTTCCGTTTCTTGTTTAGGGCAATCAGTTTTGCATAATGCTAATTTTCTGTATGCCCAATCGACATTTTGATCAGACCATACCACAAATAGCGCATCAGTTAGCCTACCTCCTGCAGCACTTTGGGCAATTCATTTTCATTGTGCAACCCATGCATAAAGAAACCATTGAGTGAGTTTTCAACATTTATCTAAGTTGTCTATAGTCATTTTATAATAGTGACACAATGACGAATGACCAGAAATACATTAGCTCGCTGCATCGATAGTCTGATAAAAGCATTGCATCCTATGGCACTAATCGGTTTCTTTCTGATAAATAATGAATTCATGATAGTATTTGAAAATAATGTCAAGCCGATGGTCATGAGAAAATAATCCTCTATACTGCAGCTTAACGTCTGATATTAAGCTTAAAATTAGAATTTTTGATTAGTACAAAGCCAAATGTAAACAGTATTCTGAGAACCAAACCAGCATACATTGTTAGCAATTTTGTTAGGAGCAAAACTAAAAAAAATACATTGGAATAATCAGAATTCTAGTGTTTCTGCACAAAACTGCTGAAAATAATGTAGATAAAGCCATTTAATGTCAGTTTCGCCCTTATTTTTGGTAATTTTTAACATTACTGAATTGCAAGGTCGTGAAATGAATTTCAGAATTAAACTAAAACCCAATCCTCTCAAGTGTGTCTCATTCAAATTTAATCGCACTATTTCACAATTTAAAGTTCAAAATGCACATCCCTTTTAATGCTGCAGATTGAAAGGCTTCTTACAAAAATATCACCCTCAATCCATTTTCGTATGCAATCACCTTACTAAAAGTGACCTATAAAACCCAAGTGGAGTGTGTCTGAAAAATTTAGAGAATAGCCACTTGACGAACATGTATAACAAACTCGAAAAAACGTGACAAATCTTGTCAAGCAATAACTATACGCTTTATTAACCGAACCATCTTAATTTAGTTTTAAGGTGCTTGAGCTTCGATGCACGTGTTACAACTTCATCAGAACACAATTGAACATTTACAATGCAAGCCCTTTAACTAATTTGGAGCAGCATATAAAGATTAAGGTCAGAATGCACACGAATATACCGTATTTCATTTTTTATTTCTCCACTCAGGTCGAAATAAGCCATACAAAAGCGATAAGTATGACGCATGACCACGTGGTTTCAAACATTTTGGGGCAGGACTCCTTATACTGTACTCTTCTAAAACATTATTAAAGACCCACTCACTTGAAAATCAATAGTAAAAAATACAGCAGAAATTTGCAATAGATGCAGTGTGAATTTGCAATAGATACCTTGTCTTAAAAATTGGAAGTTTGCACTGAAAACTGAGAATGTTGAAGTAAATGATGCCCAGATCTTGGTATGAAAACGTTTTATACAGTATTTTGATTTTAATCAATCTAAACGTTTAAATATCCATGCACGTATTTCTGAAAAAAATCCAGCAATCGTTTCCGCTAATAGCAACGCTGCAGACATGCAAGTGACCTTTAAAAAGGTACAAAATTAATAAGTTCGATGACTATCTTATTAAAACTACCATAATCTTTGTTAAATTGGGCACGTAAACTCAAACGTTGAAGAAAATAAGTTATATCGACATTGTGCATTGCATGCACGCGCAACAGTATACAGGACATTGAGTTCCTTTTCGAAATGCGTTATCAAATTAAATACCACATTAGCACAACAAACGATTTATAACTAGTTGACACTGATGCAGTTGATGCTAATGCTAATTCTCAAGGTTAGAGAACCAAGTGTGAACAGGTACACCTAAACGATCAACGCAAGCTTACAATACATGCAGGTATGGGATTACCACGAGAATCTCGTTCGAGTCAAGACTCCGTTCACGTGACTTTTGAAAGTTCAACGATGCTACGGGGAAAACGCATGACCTAGGCCCAGAGGGTCAACTCTGACAAGGTGGCTTCGGCGATGGATGGGAAAATCCCCACGAACCCGGAGAACGTCTCGGGTCAAAAACTGAAAATTGGCAAACGATTGGTACACGTGGCTCGTATAAAGACCTTAATAAAGAAATGAGAGATTGAGAAAGACCTTGTCAACTGGAAGTGGGTGGATGGCATTCGAGTTAGATAAACCTTGACAATTACCATAGACCGGTACTCAGTCCCTACGCACTGCGTTCGATGCATTCTAATGACTCCGTTGACATGAAATGTTGGATTTGGTGGACTTTCACTGGAGACGGTTTGCTCAGCAGCTTCTGCGCCCAGGGAAAAAGGTTCGCAGGGCGTTGCGTTCTAATTAGGTGTTGTTACATTAATGCTATCTTAGCATTAACTCGGGGAACATAAAGATACAATTAGTGGCTGCCAATCACGGCGCTAACGTGATGGACGTGCTGATTGAAAAGTGCTAATAAGTGACCGGAGCGGCCATTTTGCTGACAAACTCGAGCTTAGCCAAGCCGTGTTTTAAATTAATATATCCAAACGCGCGACACGATTTTGTAAAAAAAAAATGTCGCACGTTTATTTTAAGGGCAACGACAGATCTGATGTGGGAAATGAAAATACATCTGTATACCTCGCAACCTCTAAAAACTAAGAGCTAGTTTTGCCAACTCAGGACTGCACGACGCTAGGTCATGGAAACTGATTCTATAACTACAGAGATCAAAGCGTGATTTTATGAACGCCCCCTCAATGCATTATACTGCTTGATGCAATGGTACCGGCATCGCCTGAGTATACCGATGTGCGCTGCATTTTGCTTATTTAACTCATGCAATATGAATACAAAAAACCTCAAGTACTTACACCGAACTATTGCAGATTATTTTATTATTGGATAACTTGGACAATTAGTGGGCTATCCTGTGAAAACATAGCTTAAAGCGTGTAGCAATTTCCTGAAAAGCCGTTTACACGACGGGGAAGATAGGTTAAAATTGCACTACATCTTGTTTTTTGGAACGTACTTCGACAGATTCTGGCCACTGGCACATCAAAAGAAAGGCCTATAAAAATTAAATTAACTGCTAGATTGAATTTAAATTCAAATTTATAGCTTAGTGTTTATTTCCAATTATCACTGGTAGTTCTGTTCTCAAAAGAGGACGAAATTTTCCATTTTCCCTCTCCAAATAACAAAAACAAAAAAAACAAAAAAAAACTGGTAGATAATACAGCTCCAAATGCGATCGAGAATAAGGCCGAGAGTCCTGTCCGATAAATTCAATTACACGTAAATGTTGCATACAGCCACCCACGCGACATTAACTGGTTAGAAAATGTTTTGCAGAGCCACCGCCAAACGGCATTGTTAGTTTCCTCGTGCGTTTCTGCGTACTCTTGAAGCCACGAGGAGGCGCCATTAAAATGAGAAAATATGGAGAAAATGCTGCTATAAAGAGAACCTGTGTCATCCTTAATGGTGTTGTTGGTGCCATCTAATTTTCCTAAACTTTCCATGAGCTAGAGCGGAAATCCTTCAACGAAATTAACCGAGTGCACGTGGCAGGCATGGGTTGCAAACATTTTTGGAATGTATCGTTTCACGACCACTTAAGACGTTTATTAAATGGGTCTTTTATAGGCCTCCATTGCCCGCAAATAAAATATTTTCCCATAGACCTATAGGTGGTGGTTATGTTGAGAATGATAAATGGAATGCTTTTAAAAACAACCAGCGAGTAGTATTATAGCACCTATAACCATTAAAACGGTCGGGTTCCTCGCCTGATTCACGACCATATTGCCTAATAAACAATTAGCCTAGGGTTCAAAAAGCTACTAAAAGCGTACCTGCCGCACGCACCTTTTACACGGCTGTTTGATTAGAACAACCTTACCGTTCCTAACCAACCATTGTAAAATTCGGGAGCTTGCCTAATGGATACTAAATGGATTTTTAAATCCACTCTTTGAAGTATTGTTTTCTTTAGTTTTTTTTACAGTTGTTTAGTTAGCCCCGGCGAGATGTACATGGCACCTTGGGACCGGAGATATATAGTGATGGGGAAAAAAAAAAACTAGTATGAAAAACTCTTCGAAACGTTTCTGGCTTCGGCGCAGACCTTCAAATAACAATTTTGAAAAGTCATGTTTAGTCATTTCCAGTAGTGCGGGCTCAATGTACATAAATAATTAATGGAAGACATTTGAGCAGTGCAAATAAGACTACCACAAAAACAACAAGAGGATGACTGCGGAGAACTCCGTGTCTCCATGGGAGAAAGTCTGCAGGACGCAGCATTTTCATCTAAAATAATATCCCAACCAAATGGCATCAACGCTAGTTTTCGGGCAGTTTCTTGTAGAAAATTCAGTATCAGAATCCGCAAACAGTGATAAATGTTTCATGAACAACTTATCATCCTAGCAGTTTACTTCTACCCTTTTATAATAAAATTGTATCAGTTGATGGACATCCATTAAAGTTTTCACTTTTGTATAATGGCCATACTCACAATCGTTGTCCAACTAAAACTTCACTAAACTGAATTACGGTAATTTAGCTAACGATATCACTTATGAAAACGTAACATTGTGGAAATCGTTTCGTTTCATACCTGTACAGTACCGTATGTTAAAACGTCCTAAATTTCCCCAAATTTTTGATGAAAAACAATTCGACATGATTGTAATGTCAATCAAGGTCATTTTGCTTGCTGCTAACTGAGCTTTTGTTTAAGGTCCAAGCACAGCTTCTTCTTTATCAATTTCCTTAATGGAAAAAACCTGCAAACAAGTTGGTTGCATCGCTAATACGGATATAAGCTTAATACTACCAGTTTGCCATCAGTTTTCAGTTTACCATCACTTCCAATCAGTTTGCAATCAGGAAGAGAAACGAATCACCGGCCCTAAATTGCAAATCAACGTCCAGTTTGAATCGCAACAATAAATAAACATCACGTGTCACTCGCGGTTTCTGCATGAATCTCACATTTGGACATCGGGCACGCTCTAGCTTTTCTCGGACGCACTTTCTGAAGGCCCCCTATTATCATAAAAATTACCAAATTTCAAAAATGTGCCTGTCATGACAAGCCACATCATTTATCATTGTCTCCTATGGCTACTACACATTGTTTAGTCGTTCGGTTTTTTTTCCAGCTTCCCTAAAAGAAAACTTCTAAATTTGTTTCACTCGGAGTGAAACTTCTCACGTTTTCGAAAGCAGTAGGCAGGACATTCCCATTGAACGTGTCTTTGGGCAAAGTGAGCTTTTGGTTCAGGCGTCCAAAGTCGTCAACTTGCAGCACCTCCATCTTTGGGGGTCTATTCAATCGTGTTCTAGGGCTGTCTCCCGCGCGCCTGCTGCTGAGTGTTACATACCATTTTTAATTTAATTTTGTCGATCCTTCTACGTCCCCTCGCAAAGTCTTACTAACATTTCTGCTTATGAAATAAAACGCGAGGGTGTGTGGGAGTCGTGCTATTCGGTGACTTGCAAATCAAATATATGCGTATATACCGAAAGCAGTTTGGAGTCATTTCGAGACACGAGTGTTAACAAAAATAGGTTAAAGCCCCTATTGAAAGGAAATACAATTTCACTCAATGGGAGACCCTCATTCCATTCACTTGACCACGAGCATGATTTATCAAAAATATAGTCCAACTTCCATTCTTGGGCACCCCTGCTGGCTGGGCAACCAGAAGCCAAACACTATTTTCATTTTCTACGAGGTGTCCTTAGGTGGATTATATTCAGAATCGACTTCCATTCAAATATTGCCGATATAGACGAGGATATCCTGCTATTACGATATTACCAGATATCAGCAAAGTTATCTCCTAAAATCAGACTTTTACCCGGATTTAACGAAGACTATACTTGTACGTAAATGAATTTCTTGCGAAAGGAGAATATAGATGCTATAAAATAACATTGTAAATACCATAAAATTTTGCGTGTAAGTAAATTCCATTTCAAACTTCAACATCTTCCAGCTCCATTGTACATTGTGAAATACATTTGAAATGTAAAATACACATTGATGCTAGCTAGCTGTCACCGAGTTACAAACTGTCACGCATGCTTGACGAAAGGTTCAGGGTGTCCACGAAACCTCAACAAAACCTTGAACATTTTTTAAAATCGTTCGGGGACGTTGCAGACACCCTCTACTAAACATTTATAAGCTATTTTGTTAATGTAGAATGTATATCTATATGAATACCTTAGTAACCGTAAACTACCCTATGGAGACCCCAAGTGACAAACACCCAGAGCCGATGACAAGCTGTTTGGAGTACATGTAATAGCAATGTCATGTTGGAAACATTGAGAAATGCAAATAAGTTTTGGTCTGAGAGGAAAAACTGATGTAAAGTTTCAAAATTGGGGGAAACAAAACTGTCCAAGAGTGATATTCATATCAGGAGTTGTTTGGAAAATTCAGCATTGCAGGTATGGGTTTTACGATCACAACAAGCTCGATGGCTGTAGTTGAAATGATACGACAGAAAAAGGATCTGTGTCGAATTATCCGTCTGAAATCACCTATTCGTTCAAGAATTTCGGCTGACCATTTCCCCTATACAGACGTCTGACACTGAATCCAGCCCAGGGGTTACACAAAATGCGAATTTTCGGTTCTTTATCACGAAATTGCATCCTGCATCTGTTCTACAACTGGTAAGAAAGTAAAGAGACGGTCTCCGTAACTTGGGCACCCCATTTGTCCCTCCACTTTTTTCCTCATCAGGAGGAGGTTGGACTGCAAATAAAACATGGATCTGTTGGAGGCTTCGCCATAAAACTCGCTCGGGATTCCATTGCCCGGTGAGAGATCGTTTTGCATTTCACGGCAACATAAAATGTCCCTGCTGCAATCTGACAATGCGAAAGGCAAGCAAAAAGCAAGCACGGTCATAAAAAGTGAAGATGGTTTCCCACGATTTTCCTCGCTGCATTTATAGACCTCTTGCTTCGACCAAGATTTTAATCTTTTGCTTCGACTACCCCAATTGGTGCTGTGCCGTATCGCAGTGCTTTTGCAGCACGATGCTGCGAGGGGACTTAAAAATGTTGTTCCGGTAGGCCCAGAGCTGCGAGAGGGCTGGACGAAATGTTTATCAAAAAAATGGCTGTCCCCGAGTGAGCAATCTGTTAGAGGTATAATAACATACCTACTAATAACATAGGACGTTTGAAGAAGTTTTCGACCAACCTCCACCCAAAAAAATTATGATTGTGAGCCGGCAAGATAGCTAAAATTATGTTTTCTATCTTCATACTTTTCAAGTTTTTTTTTATTGGAAGTGATGGACCGAGTTGAAAATTGAATTAAAAACAGTCAATACTTAATAAGTCGATAACTTCAAATCACAGAATTATGCAAATGTGAGTTTTTGTGGTTTTGCCAATTGGTTGGGTAAGCGTGATCTGATCAGTAAACAGTTCCAGTGGCCAAACAGTTTACGAAATCTTTACAGGATAGAGAGAAGTGAAGGCCTTGCTTAGCTAGGTAGTGTCGTCTAAAATTGTTAGCAAATTGCAAAAATGAGATTAAATGCTGACGCGTGGAAAATCTGGAGATAAAATTGAGTGGGTAGGACTTATTTTCTGTCGTATTGATATTTGATAAAAGTGAGCGAAAAAAAGGAGTGGAAATTTTGAACCCTATCAAGGTAAACTTTATCAAACATGTTACTGTTCCATTAAAAAATCTTAAAACGTTGAGTGCTTTCTGAAAGTTTTGTACGTAAATATCAATGGAAACAACAACGAGCAAGGTGTTGCTTATAGAGGTTAGCATTCTCGTCTTGTATTCGGCATACCCAGGTTCGATTCCCGGGTCGGCTATCTTCGGTTGTGGCTTTTCATGGTTTCCCACAATTCCTTTAGGCATTCATTTAATTTTTCATCAAATGGTTGGAGATAATTTGATGTGAGATTTTTAATTGCACTACATACCAATATTTTATTCTCTCAACGTTTCGACCCTAGGCCTTAATCATCAGGAGCTGAATTAAGTACATCATATTATTACATTATTTTCATGGATATACGGATATACATGTAGATCAACACAGTTAATACATGTAGCTGGATGAAGAAAAAAAAAATTTATCTTACAATGTCGCAATAGAGGGTTTCCAAATCAAATTTTACACATTCTAAATCACTTTTGGAAGACGATGGAATCAAAGATATGGCAGCATACAAACGTGGACATTACATGTCGAGTTATGAGGAAAAAAGTGGGGACCAGGTATGGGTTATTTTTAAATTTCACGCCAAGGTGTGAAATTTTGGCCGTCTGGTGGTGAACTTAGCTGGATTAATTATGGCGCTATGGTAGCTTTTGGCTAGGACCGAAACGTTGACAGAATAAAAACGTAACTGATTCAAATCTACCGCCTAAAACTACCAAAGCGCCAAATAACCCCTTCCTGGTCCAAGGTGTGAAATTTTGGCCATCTAGTGGTGAACTTTGCTGGATTATGGTGCTATGGTAGTTTTTTGCTAGGGCCTAACGTTGAGAGAATAAAAACGTAACTGATTCAAATCTACCGCCTAAAACTACCATAGCGCCATAATCCAGCTAAGTTCACCACCAGACGGCCAAAATTTCACACCTTGGAGTGAAATTTAAATTCGCCATGCAATGTCCACGTTTCCATGCTGCCATATCTTTGATTCCATTGTCTTCCAAAAAGTGATTTAGAATGTCTAAAATTTGATTTGGAAACCCTCTATTGCGAGACTGTAAGGTAAATTTGTTTTTCTTTATCCAGCTATAAACTGTGTTGATCTACATGTATATCCATGAAAATAATGTAATAATATGATGTAGGCTACTTAACTCAGCTCCTGATGAAGGCCTAAGACCGAAACGTTGAGAGAATAGAAAATTGGAAGTGCAATTAAAAATCTTGCATCAAAGAATGCTGAGATTGTTCCTATATTAAATCGGCCATGACCGTCTTCCTTCCCATCCCATCCTCCTCGTGAAAGTCCTTAATTCGGGAAATATAAGTAAATGATCGTCCCTGCCAAATGGTAGGCCTACTATGTACCATAGGTTTTTATAAACTCAACTATTCTCTTTCGCCAAAGAAAATAGAGATTTTCACGAATCGATGATTGTTCTGAAAAATATTATTGTACATAATTTGTGGTACGTTTTGAAAACTAAAAAAGTCACACATTTTGTAATTCGGATTAAGTATTAGACGATGCCCATGCATGCAAGCAAATTTTAATATAGCATTTTCGATTAATTAACTTAAATCAAGAAATGTGAAACAGGCTATTCTGTTTAAAATCGTTCCAGAACATGTCATTTTTTTCTGTGAAGTACATGTGTATTGTACACAATAGGCCTACACTTTTTTGGCGTAAAAAATAATGTTGTAACAAAAGTCTAGGGAGAGTCGATTTTGCCGAGTTCCCTACGCGGTATCTATCGATAAAAGCTCAGTAAATGAAGCGTCGTTGCGCTTCAAATTTCGTTCAGCAAAAACCAGAACGTAAAACCCTGAAAGGCGCCAGGAGGTTAGCGCCAAAATTAAAAAGCGTTTGACGAGGCAATCGCTGCTTAATAAGAAATTACGCCTTATGTTATTTCCCACCATGGACAAAAAATTGGACCAATGAATAGTTTATTTATTTCTTCTCATAAGTGCCGCTGAAAATGATACCACTACTTGCGTCAGTTTTTCAACTTGCAATGTACTGTATACGTGTAACCATTTTGTAAGAATAACACCAATGAAATTAGAACTGGTGTGATTTCTGATCAATGGCATAATTGTTATCACCAATAATGACACTTTTAAGGTCGAAAAGGAACTTAAATTCTGTCCGATGATAAACGTTCACCAGACAAATCCAAATTAACTGCATCTATTGAATTAATGCACTTAAGAACAGAAGAAAATAGCAAGGTTAAAAATAACCCTCCAGATAAAACGATGTGCATCATTCATCAACATTACAGTATATGGAATGTGATAATCATCGTTGGACCAATGCACTTGGATGCATACAATTTATTATTACAGAAGGCAATATATATGACGAATTTTTTCAAACTACAATTTAAACTACATTCAGTCAGCAGCTTTTCGGCATTTTATTTGAGTAAAAATTCGTTTTAAACTTCATAAGACAATATAATGTACTGAATAAAAAATAACTGGCATATTGATTTCAAGCGGATTCTGGAAACATTTCTAGCTAGAATAAACCAGATTCTCCAAGAATGGCCTTAACTCCGATCAAATAATTCATTTCCTGACATTTTCTTTTAAATTGTTCTTTTAACTGGGGAAGTCATAGTCAAGATTTAGAAAAAAAGTACTCCTTATTGCTCTTCATTCCATGAGTAATTCGCACGAGTCCCCGAATAACTTACGAAGTAGGCTTATCCTTTAAGCTGGCTTTCCACCGAGCTGCGATTCACGCGTCTTCGCGCGGCGCGCGAAACGCAGCTCGGTGGAACCTGTCTAACTTCCGGTTCGCACCATTTTTGCGCCTCTTTTGCAGTCAACGCAGCCCTTCGCAGCTAGTTGAAAATTATCCAACTTTTCCCGCCTTTCGCGCGCAACGCGAGTGAGGGCGCATGCGCAAACATTTGCGGGCAAAGAAATGACCGATTTTGACGTATTT
>JAQGBX010000419.1:0-36749 GCA_034698745.1 Megaphyllum sjaelandicum | reverse complement strand
GATTTAAATTGAATGATGATCCCCTCTGCCACATGGTACTATGTACTGACTGCAGAGTAAAGAATAGAATAGAATAGGCTACATGGTAACAAATTGATACATTTTAGCTTTTTTTTAAATGTTTATAGCCAGATTATTTTAACTTTCAAATAAATTTTAGGATTTTTGTGGGAAATAACCCAACTAAATGAGGGGTATTAAAAAGTTCCATCCTAATGTAGGAGCGGCCAACGATTTAAGAAATGCACATAAATGTTAAAAACGAGTGCACATTTATAATTGGCAAACTGATATTTTCATCTAATTAGAAACTGTTTACTCACTTAATGATTTTAGAAGAATTCGCAGTGTCTTCAAGCTGCCCAATTTCCCTCTCCAGCTTTTGAATATCTGTCTCCATCTCACCTTTTGCTTCATCAACTAAATGGAAAAGACGTGCAAATGTGCTCGATAACTCCCTGTAATAATCGAAAACTGACTTGTAATAAACAATTAAATAAACTTAATAGTCATCAGTGTAATTAAAGGTTTAAAGGAAATAAAAACATTACTCACTGTTGGACTTGTTGGCTGCAGTTAGCACTTGTCAAATCTACAATTAATCTCAGCTTCCTTGTCGCATGCTCCACATACTATTGTTTTTCAACGTTTTACGGATTTCTCTCTTCAAAAGGAATCGAACGAGCCCAAAATAAAAAAAAATCGGAAAACATTGACCAAAATAAGGTAAGGCTACTGTATATAGCCTTTTCTTTATTTCGATTTTGACCGGAAAAATGATATCCTTTAAATTGTTTGATTTTAGGCTCATTTGATTCGTATCGACGCCGAGATTCTAAAAACGTTTAAAAACGGTGGAAAACGACTTAACAAGGTCAAAAATGCATTCCAATCATAATATATGTATATGACATGCTAAGCAATGAAGCAAAGGTGGACTTTTGCAGCACACTGTATAATACTTATATAAAATCATTTTTCGACCTCTTAAACTCGTTTTACACCGTTTTTTCAACGTTTTACGGATTTCTCTAGTCGATATGAATCCAACGAGCCCAAAATAAAAAAAAATCGGAAAACATTTTTTTTAGGACCAAAAAAAAGCAAAGGCTATAAAATGTTTTCCGATTTTTTCGATTTTAGGCTCATTCGATTCGTCTCGACGCCGAGATTCCAAAAAAGTTGAAAAAAAACAGAGAAAAACGCGTTTAAGAGGTCAAAAATGCATTTAATAATAGGAAAGGATGACTTTTGCAGCACACTGTATAATTGAATGAGATCGTTGTTTGGTTAGTAATAGATATGTCTTTAGCTGAAGCGCCGTAAGTTAAAAAATCTAAGCAATTGAAAGCAAAGCAGAGACGGCTGCAGCACACTGTGCTTTCAGGGGCTTTATTGTACAAGGCGGTATTTTTAAACTATGTGCGCAGCTCATTGCAGCCCGCATTAAAATTGTTCTAAAATGAATTAGCGTTTAAATTTTGCACCAATCCAACTAGTGGATAAAGCAGCGTCACCTGTTTGGAAACCGCCACAACCATAAACTAAGCAATTAAGTAAAAAAAAATAAGCATGGAAGAAACTAATAAATAAATGAACAAAATTAATAAGATGCATCAAAAATATATTTTCTTTCTTCCTTCTTTTGCCTCTTCTAGTCAGCTGCTGATCAGTTCCCACTAACATTTTTTTTACCAACTCTACATGTATGGTCAAAAACTTACATGTAGGTTCACTCTGAATTTTATTTTCAACTTCCACATTAAATATCATCCATATTAGTTTCAGTTGATGAATAGAAATTATTAGTTTCGTGGAGTTTTAATAAATGTATTTGCAGTACATTGTTTTGCTTTCAGCACTTGATGAAATCATGAAGCCAATTTAGAATTTGAGCCAAAAACCTTTGAAGATAATTTGACATTAAAATACTGGCCATAGTTTAAAAAAAACAACATCAATTTGCAAGAAAACTAAACCTACAATGCAACAAATGATCAACACTGCTTTGTAAAACTCATTTGTTCTATTCATTTAATTCTCAACATAATTACATATTTATCAGCAGAAAATCATACAAACGTATATCATTTCTAGTCGAAGTAGCTACAACTCACAGCAGCTACCATTACCTAATTTACAGAAGGCAGAAAATAGCACCGCGATTAGATTTAAAAAAGACTAGGCTTGCCTTGATGGACGAAGAACTAACGTATGAATTAGAAAATGGATGCTATTCATCATGTTGCAAGTATTGACGAATAAACGTTTCCAGCTCGCTGATAAGGTATCCAGCTTTATTCCTATCAAAATACGATTTCAATTTAGGCTACATGGTAACAAATTGATACATTTTAGCTTATTTTTTTAATGTTTATAGCCAGATTATTTTAACTTTCAAATAAATTTTAGGATTTTTGTGGGAAATAACGCAACTAAATAAGCGTATTAAAAAAGTTCCATCTGTAGGAGCGGACAACGATTTCAGAAATGCTCATAACTGTTAAAAACAATAAACAATTTTTAAATTTTGAGAATTTGTTACAGCTTGTCATAGTTTTCGTCAGTTTCGCGAATTTGGCTAATGTTGGGAATGTTTCGACTGTTAAGCAAATTTTTCACCGTTTGCCAGATTTTTCGACAATTTTGCGAATTTTTGACAAACTTGTCGACAGTTTTTTCAATTTTCGAATTGTTGCAAATCTTCCACCGTTTATCTGTTTTTTCGACAGTTTCGCGAATTTTATATAGAATGGTAGATTTTTTGATTAACAGATTTTTCGAGAATTTTGCGAATTTCGGCCAAATTTGTCGACAGTTTTTCCAATTTTCGAATTGCTGCAAATTTTCTAAACGTTGGCGAATTTTTCACCGTTTATCTGTTTTTTCGACAGTTTCGCGAATTTCATATATAGATTGGTAGATTTTTTGACCGTTTCGCGAATTTTTGATTGATTAACGGATTTTTCGAGAATTTTGAAAATTTATGCCAAATTTTTTAGTTTTTCCAATTTTTGAATTGTTGCAAATTTTCCAAAAGTTGGGCGAATTTTTCACCGTCTATCTGGTTTTTCGACAGTTTCGCGAATTTTTGATTGGTTAACCGATTTTTCGAGAATTTTGCGAATTTTTGATTTTTTTTCTTCCAAATTAATTTGTCGACAGTTTTCCCGATTTTCGAATTGCTGCAAATTTTTCAAAAGTTTGGCGAATTTTTCACCGTTTATCTGGTTTTTTTTTCGACAGTTTCGCAACTTTTATATAGATTGGTAGATTTTTTGACAGTTTCGCGAGTTTTTTTTGGATTTCTTCCAAACTTCGATAAAACTAGTTCTTATCGCGGAAGTCACGTTCCGATAACACGAATTATGGTTTAAAAGAAAACAACTTTATGTCATTTGAGATTCGCTCTTAATTTGCACAATAATATAAGACGAGCGCTCAAGGAGAGCAAAGATGAAATATTTGGACTAAGATGGGGCTTTGCTAAAAAATTGGTTCCCAAAAGGGACAGTGATAGAAAAAATTTGGGAAAAATTGTGTTGAACAATCTGTCGATGGCTATAAGATTCGATCCTTGATCGTCTGAGTTCAACGCAAGAAACAGACTTATTTATAATTCTCGAAGACAGGTATCCCAGCCACTTTTAAGCTTGACTATATAGGATTTATAGGACATTTTTCCCCAAAAATAGGACAAATATAGGTCAAAATAGGACAATTTTTAGGAAATATAGGACATCACAACACAAACGATGTGCATTCACCATTGTCGCAAAAAACTATTTACTTACACTTTTAATACATTTGCAAGATTTTACGGTATTCAGAAACTTATAGAATGATTCATGTGGCAATCATAAATTTGCAAAAAATCCAAATGTTATTTATATTAATAAAAGGGTTAATAATTATCTTTTAAAAAAAGAAAATTCAGGGTTCCCCCGGAAATTTTATTTTTAATTTCCCTGGCTTTTCCAGGTTTCAAAAAAATTTCCCTGACCAGTGACAACGTGAAAGATTGACATATTTTGCAAATTTGACACTGATAAATAGTTTTTAAAATTTACTAAAGACAATTTTAAATATTAACATATTTTTTTTAAAAAAATTTAAAAAATTGCATGAAATTTTTTTAATGTGACAATTTTGAGTTTGGTAAATGTGGAAAATTTGTGCTCGAAAAAGGTAGGAAATTTTGCAAATTTGTCCTCGGGAAACCTAGAGTATTTTGAAAATTTGTACACGAAAATGTGGACAATTTTGCAAATTTGTACTAGGAAAACACGTCAAGGTTTGCAAATTTGCACTGAGAAAGCAAGGAAAATTTTGCAAATTTGCACTAGAAAAGCAAGGAAAATTTTGCAAATTTGCACCAGGAAAACACGGAAAATTTTGCAAATTTGCACTAGGAAAACACGGAAAATTTTGAAACTGCACTAGGAAAACACTGAAAATGTTGCAACTTTGCACTAGGAAAACATGGAAAATGTTGCAACATTGCACTAGGAAAACACGGAAAATGTTGCAACATTGCACTAGGAAAACACGGAAAATGTTGCAACATTGCACTAGGAAAACACGGAAAATTTTGCAAATTTCCACTACAAAAACACGGAAAATTTTGCAAAATCTGCCCTAGGAAAACACGGAAAATTTTGCAAATTTCCATTACAAAAACACGGAAAATTTTGCAAATTTTCACTACAAAAACACGGAAAATTTTGCAAATTTCCACTACGAAAACACGGAAAATTTTTGCAAATCTGTACACTGTACTCCAAAAATGTGGAAAATGGGCCCTTTTTTAGGAACAAACCTTTTGTTTCTAGGTAATTTGCAGACCAACAATAGGCCATGAGAATAATAAATGGATCGCCCTTACCAATTGATTTTTGACTTCCAGCCCTTTTATAAAAAAAATACGACCAAAATATAGGATTTATAGGACAATATAGGACATCATCGAAAATATAGGACAATATAGGATTTATAGGACGGCTGGGATCCCTGTCTTTGTAAAAATTTGCAAAATTCTCTACATTTTCCTGAGAAGAAATTTGCAAAATTTTCAACAGTTTCAAAGGACAAATTTGCAAAATTTACAACAGTTTCTGAGATAAAATTTGCAAAAATTTCAACTGTTTTCGAGTAGGCCTACTGATTTATAAAATTCATACGTTTTCAAGGAAAAATTTGCAAAATTGTCAACCTTTTTGTGAGTACAAATTTCAAAAATTTACAATGTTTTGTGAATACAAACTTGTACAATTTTCATAAAAAATTGTCATGCTAATTTTGCATATACAAAAATTAATCTTGTCTGGGGCATTGGGAACCACAGGCCTCTACTAGTGCCACTGCCCTTAAGTTGGTACCTCGATTGACAGTTGAACAACCCCCGCCTCAACGAAAACCTATACCTACGCCACTGGAATGGGTAATGGATCTACAGTTTTGGTTATAAGCTGTGAAAGATACTTACAGGTATGAATCTTTGGTGGTATAGAATGTTACTGAGCTAATAGTGGCTACGACCACTAACATACATAGAGTAACAGGCACAAACAGTTTTATAACATGCTTGGCTCCATATTTCAGCTCCTCTTCTTCATCTTCATCCCAGCTCATAGGGGATCTTGGAGCTTCCTCCAAGCGGGGATTGTTGCCAGATACCCGAACATCAACATTATCATTAGGTTGGTCTTGAATATCCTAAAATTTCATATATGGGCTTACAATCAGAAACCAGCTAAACTATGAACAAACTGATTTTTAAATTGACGCATAATTGCAACATTTTTAACAATAGGTAGGCCTACCTGTGCAGTTCTCTGACGGATTCTATTTCCTGGGGCTGCACCCAAATCATTGGATGTTGCGAAATTTGAGGACATCAGACTTTCCTCCTCCTCCCTGGTATGAGATTCACCCAAATCTGTACGTAACGTACAAACAAAAATGAATATGGATGGAAAATTTACAGCTATTTGACAACTGAACAAATGTCTGCGGAGAGCTTCAATAATATTTCGGTTTGCACGTGGGCCTGGCAGGTTTGAAAGAAAAAGTTCTCTGCTGCATCTCAAGTTTGCGAACGCAAGAAAGTGAAGAATTTGTGAATTCTTTTATATTATTTTTATCTGCTCGTAATATAATGTGCCATTAATTTGATTACAAGTTACTGTATGTTCGGCAAAAATTCTGAATTATGGAGCAGGAGCAGATCATGCTTGGCGTGCCATAGCCCATACACCTCCCTAGGGGATATGGTTTCATTATTCATTATTGGAAATGCTGACAATCGAATAAAAACATATCTCAGCATGAAATACTACTACTAAGGCATTGATGACATCTAGTTGATAAACCTTACCTATTCGCGGCATTGCTACTTTTTCCACTTTAAAGGAGAATTGCTGCTATTGCGGAAAATATACCGCCGATATGAACATGAGGGAGCTAGCAAAGTGGAGCTAGTGCACGCCCCTTGACAGAGGATACGTAATTTGATGGTAGGTGCACTCCTTTGATGTTTGGTGTTCGGAAAACACAGCAGCGCTCCCTGAGTACGAAATGATCACTAAGATGAAGCCACGCCCATCTTGGCCCATGAAACTAAACAACACAGGTGAGTGACACGTTGCCTACCCCTTGTTGCCTACAATTCGTTTACAAGCGCGCAGGGCATGGCTTCATCTTAGCGATCATTTCTTACACATGGCAGCGCTGCGGTTTTTTCGGCAGACAAACGTACATTGGAGTGCACCTACTCGTTACCAAAAACAAATTACACTTTGCCCTTGGAACTTAATAATGGACTCGCCCAGTTGGTAAAGGGCGCGAAATGAGTCCATTTTCAAATCAACTTTGAATTATTAAAAACACTACATAAAGTGATAATACGGCCTTACATGATCTCATTTGGACCAGAGGAATGCCTTCTTCATAATTTTCCTTAGCTCGAGCCATAATTATATAACGACAGGAATCAGTAATACACGTCCTTTAGAAATAAGTACTGTATTGATAATATAGTCCTGATAATTTTTAACATAAAATTAATCTTATCAAATCGTTATCATTGTATACAGAACGTATATGAGCCATGCAGTCCTGTTTATAATATCATTAATATTATTAGTTATATCGATGGCAAGTATGAGATACCAAGAAAACCATTAAAAATTAGAAAATATATTCTAATAAAAAACTGAATTCATATCTTCCAAAACTGACTGATTTTTTCCCAACAAAATAAAAATTGCCCTTTGGACTATCTGATTGTAGACAATAAGCTAACTGAGCTAAAGACCACAGTTAGATCCAATATTACATCAAATTATCTTAAAACTATAGTCGAATAGTAACAGTTTTATACAAGAATAAAAAAACGCAGCAGGAAAAGAATCAAAGCAAACAGTATGTTTTCAAAATTTAACACATGTTATAGTCATATAATTTCTAAAACTAAAAGAAAAAAAAGCTATTTTGAACAGTTAAAATTTCCCCCAAAAAAAAAAAACAGCTAATGCAATACATGTGCTAACATCTAATAGCATTCACTGATATTTCCATTGTTCCCTTCTTCATCTTCATGCTCACTTGCTACATTTTCTTCAACCTCATCGTCATTACTCTCATCATCGTTAGCTTGAGATTGTGATAAGATTTCTTGTCCCTAGAAAAAAAAATTAAATATGAAATAATTCAAAAGTAATAATGGAAACTTTAAAAATAGTACATTATTTACTGAGCTCTCAAAAATAAAATTATCATATACCTGTAACGTTCGATTTTTTAAATTGCCAACCCAAAATGCTGAATCGCAATTGTTAGCCTCAAGCATAGCTTTCACACGAAAGACAAATATCTCCAACGCCTTCTTGAGGTATGGCACAAGTCTAGTCAGACTGACACTCTTTAAAGTCTGAAACAATTGAAAATTTACAAATTAGTAACCGTCAATTACAATTTAATTTCATGAATGCTATACAATATTATTTGAGTGATTCAGGCTGGGAAATTCCATTAGTTAATGGCCTATAATAAAAAATAACTTGCTTTCCCTGATATATTTTTATTTTTTAACCTACTAACAAAGGGTTGACATCAATTTCCATTTAATTTGAAAATTAAATCTATACATACATATAACTACCTAAACAAGTACTATATCAAAGAAATGACTAGCCACAATTCTATATTATAATCTTGACACACACATTTGATGACATACTATATTGGATGGTATATTATTGCAACATTAGCATAGCTTACCTTTGAATGAGTACAAATGTTTTGCAAAGTCCTCGTGCACTGCTGCATTGCTTTCAACAAATTGATAGTTTCATCATTTTTTGTCATTAATGCCCGATCCAGTAGAGGCATTGCTTGTTTTATGAATAATTCTACGAATTGCCGGCTATTCTATAAACGTATATCATTTTAAAGGTGGCATTAGATATTTTGTTATAAAGCAAATCGTCGTTTTAAATTTTTTGTTAAGGTTTTCGAATAACTCACCTTTAAGCAAATGCTAAAGATATTTGGAGTCTTAAAGGTTTTTACTAAAAGAACTAATATTTTAAAAATTTTAACAGATAAGTTCCATAAGAGTAGCCATTCCTCGTCATTCTAGAAATTGGGAAGCCGAATAATGTTATTTCATTCAACATGGATTTGAGCTTAGCCAAAGACCCATATATATATATAAATATATGAATTTTACCTGACTACTTCGGGGTCGGCATTTATTGATATTGTCAATCAATTGTTCATGTAAAACTCGATAATAGACTGGGAAAGAAATCCTGTAAAAAAGAGAAAAAAATGATTTTGCATGGATAAGGTAACTAAGACAAATAAAATGAAAATACCTCGTCAGAGTTGGATAGGTTTCTGAAGCATCAGTATCATTTTCTTCTTGAGTTAACTCTGGAATTGCTTTAGTTACAAACATTTCTATCGCATCCAACTTGTCACGTACCACTCTGAAGTAAATTCTAAAAAACATTTAAGTGAAAAATGACTGAACTACGTATTTTTATTGATAGAAAATTTCAAATGCATATGTACATAGATTGGTGCAGCTATCATGATCCACCAATGGTGAAAATTTTAGTAAAACTAATGTTAAATATAGGAGTTACTATAAGATGTTCTCAGACTTTAAATGACAATTGTTACGATAAGTACAATGTAGTACGATAAGAGTAATGATAAGTAAAGAAAATTACCAATCCTTCTTTAGCCAAATAATTTCATTTACAAAATATTTAAAGAAACATGAAAGTTCTGCTTTGTTTATATAATTGAAGATGAAAATTTTATGCCTGGCAGATTCAATTCAATATAGAAGTTAAAAAAACATGCTTACATCAGCAACTTTGATAGATATGGATTATTTAGTGCTTGAGATTTGGAAGATGCAGGTACATGAACATCCCACTTTTTTTTCAGTATACTTAATGAGACTTCAGCTATAAAAAACACAGCAGAATTAGGTAAATTTTAAAGAAATTAATCTTAGAATTCAAATACTTTTAACCAGAATCATAGAAATGTTAATATTTACCTAAATTATTTTTGAGGAAACCTTGTGAATTTGTCTCAGCTATTGAATTTAAGATGCAGACAATTGTAACTGCTGAATAAAAATATTGGGAGATCTTCAGAAAGTCATTAAAATATAAGAACGATGTTCTGCAAAACAAAAATTGTATTATAATTACTTTGAAGAAATGCCAAGTAAGCATCATAATTTTATACAAAAATTATGTTTTCAAATTATACCTTGTCAAATCGTTGGGTTCTCCTTCAGTAGGCTTGGCACAGAAATGCTTTAAAGCTTGTTTGACAAGCCCAACATTCTTGCTTGCTTTGAAACCGTTCCAATTAAATATCTTATCAATAATGCATAAAATACTTTGAAATGCATCAGCCAATACATCAGCATTAACGAAAGTCTCATCAGACTCATCTTCTTCATTGTTGTCATCACTGGCTTCATGCAAGTGAGAGGTAATCATTTCTAAATGCTTCCGTAAATGTGGAAGTAACTCTATGGCAATAGCGGCCACTGTATCCGACCCTTGCATTAAAAGGTTTTGATGAATAATGGAATTTTGAACTGATTTATCCTAAAAATGCAATTAAAAAATTTCATCATCATATTTTCAAGCTATGAATACGAATTTAATTTATTGGAATTACTTTGGTGCCAAAGCCCTTCTTTGCAGTTTCACCAGTTGGACTTAGAGAGGCCTCCAATTTTGAATTCAAGTCATCTAAAAGAAACATCAGTATTTCCAAAGACAACTGCGGTGTAGAAGTTCCCTAAAGTGTCATGATAAACAACATCACAATAATTATTTTGCAAATTCACACACATTTAAGTAACTATGTCATAATAAAAGGTAAAAATGCCCAATTACAGATGAATGGGCAACCGGCTTTAAGACCATGTTATATGACAGTAAACGGAAGACGTCAATATCAAACTCCCTTAAAAAGAAGAAAAAAATTTGCATGAAATATGGACAACGTTAAAAAATAAACTAAAAAAGCATGAAAAATTACCTGAAATAGATTCTGTACAAATTTAAATCAACTGGATCCGCTTTCATGGTTTTCTTCAAAGACTTCTCCTAAGATACACACATTCAAATAAAAACGAATCAGATATTTGTGTATAGTGTCCATTAGTTGGCTTGCATTGAAAACATTTTTACTTTTTCCGTGCTTATATCCATTTCATCATCAAGATTGTCATCCTCTTCCTCCTCCTCTTCCTCCTCAGCCATTTGTGTTCCACTCCGAGCTTTGCTTGCCCCAGGTTTACTTGGTGAATTTTGTCCTTTTCTTTTGGTGCCCTTTTTTGGCGGTTTCTTATCGGTTACTTTTGCTTTCAATTTTGGAATAGTTAACTTGGCAGCTACTTTTGGTTCCATATCAAAATGAGCAGGTGGTGGCGTAAAATCTATAGTGACTTTTTGTAAAAAATCAATGGAATATTAATTCTACACTCATCAGATATTGAATGCCTGTAGGCACCATTTTCAACAATCAATAAATTGTCTATTTATTCAATTAAGCAGATTTTGCAATCTATTTTACATTTCCAAATTGTATACATTACAACAGCATGAGTTCCAGGTGTTAATATTTTATACAGTTTGCCACATGCTTACAACATCAAAAGATATAGCAAACACGTCTCTACATTATTTTTCTTTGTTACAAATCTTGGTACAAAGGAAAAATAAAGTGGCTAAACCAGCACAAACATGATTCACAATGAAAAACATTGAGTCATTAAAATTATATTTCTGTTAGACAACAACTTAAAAAAACTTAATGCAATTTTTCATAAAATACATAAAAATGATAGATCATCAATAAAACGAAATTAAAAGCTTATCAACTTTACCTGCAAGAAATTCAGCCAATTTTGATCTAAATTGCACAATTTCTTTCAGGCGAATGACGATTTTCAATTGAACCTCCACACTTTCTTGTGAAATGAATCCATTTACAAGCTCAACATGGAAAGAGAAAATTCAAACTGTCACATCCATTGCCAATTAATCTGCAATTTTCTATATGTTAAACATGTTGCACAATTACCTCGATGAACCAATTAACAAGGGTGAAGCAACAGCGACAAATGAATTTCTTTTGTGCATTTGAGGCTTGAAAAAAATTTTCCAAGCAGGTTTTGGACACAAAATAAACAGGACAACCTTCAATGAAAAATCTTATATACATTCTTATAGTGGTTATTGATAAGAGCATGCACAATGTAACAGTGCAACAACAGCCTACCTAAAAGAGCATCGATTTCCTCTAGATCATTTTCATGAGCAGATTGTTCACAAAGGCGAAGAAGGCGAAACTGTGCAGGCAAACATGCCAAAAATACCCTGTGCAGATATTGTCAAAATAAATGCATGTTTTTCTTTAATCAGAGTAATATTTCATAAAATTCCTGGTAATGTTAAATCAACCTTTTCTTTGAAGATGCCAGGGAAATTGAGGTGGTGGAATCAGTTGCACCAATAGGCAATAGATTGATACAAATGTTCGCCTCAGTCGCATCGTTGAGCATGAACATCAGCTCTCCTTCTACTCCAGGAATTCTTAAAAATAATTACGACCAATTAAGTCATTACAGAATTAAGAGTGAAAAACATTTATCACCATTATTAGTATTATTTTTAATAATCCAAACGATCAATGAACATGCTTTCCTTGTTTCTCCTTAAATTAAGAATAATGAGAATTCTCTAAACGAGACTAGTTCATTGAAATGAATCCAAAAACGTGGATACAGACAATGCACATGACTGTTCTAGATATAGCCTATATAATACAACCTAAACTTACTTTTGTAATTCATCATTTGCCTCTGCAACATAATCATCCTCAAAATCACTTGCCATGTATTCTGCCAACCATATCTAATTCAGAAAAAAAACATTTAACAATAAATATCCTCTGTTCATTTACTTTAGTAACGTTTGCATATTAGTGCTCTATATTGAATACCTCAAAAATGGATTTGATTTCTTTCTGTTGAATCGCATTTGCTACTTCGTCATATAGTAAGGATTTTGCTTCAAAATCCTTTTCCATGTAACGCTCGGCCATTTTGAATAGCTCACAAGCTTCTTTTAGCTTCATATCTTCTGCAGCCAATTCCCCTTCTCTATATAAAAACAAACAAATAGAAATAAATAGTGTAGATCAGAAAATTCAATTTTTTTTCAAGAAAATCTTCAGATTTTAATCAATACCTTTTCAGCAAAACTTTAATAAACACTAACGCACCAATTACACCCATGCGTTGATAACTATGCATCAAGTTACAACAGAATTATTAAACATGTTTGAAAATATCATTATATTATATTAATATTATAATAGTTTCCATACTGTGAACCAAGATTGCCCATTTGTTTCCTTATTAAAATACACACAGAATTATTTAACTCCTGCTCATCAGCACTCTTCCCACTTCCTAAGTAACTAAGGATCATGTAAACTTTCCTGACAAGAGCCAAATTCCATGTTTCGAGATAATCCAGTAAACCCTATAGCAAAAACAATCCGCTTTAATAATGATGCGATTCAAATGATTTATGGAAAGTAGCAATAAACAGGTCGTACCTTGAGAAATATTCCGAACGGGGAAATTTTCTTATGTTGCTCCATGACAAAAGCCAACAGGATGTCTAATGCTGCCCCCATTTCTGAATGAAACCCACTTCGAGCATGAGTAATTAGTGAAGAAATTATTTCCTGGATAACTTTGGCGTCGTCGATGTGAGAAAAAGCAAACATATACAGACATTGAGCAAAATTTCGCAATGCAGTATCACTTGAACGAAGCAATTCCTCCATAAGACTTTTAATTGGCGTGAAATATTCCAGACAAATCTAAGGACGATACGGGGGCAATTATTAATGGAGAATCAGGAAAAAGAATGGGAAGAATAGCACTGGTAATGACTAGTACTGCTATGACGAATTTTAGATTAACTTTTATATCGCATAAACTCACCTCTGCATGTTGCGTAAACACAGTCCTGATTGAGCCTTTACGAATGGTCCGCTTTTTTATGCAGTTACTTATTAGGGCCATCGTGTTCTTCTTACATATGGGCACATCCAGAAGCAAGAAAAGTAGAAGCACATCTATTTCTTTTAACTGTTCCTCCTCAGTTTGTTCGCTATCAATGAGTTTTATTAGAGCATTTCCAACATCCGAGTTTTGCTCAATCGATGATTTTATCTCCTCTAGGGTCAATACTTGGTGATTCCGCTTTTTTTGATCAGCTCTTTAAAAAATATTAAAATAAACGATTCAAACCAAACCCATATTCCATTTAAATACAAAAATATGCAGTACAACACAATACAAGTTATATTCAATGAACCTGGTTTCAGCAATTTGTGAAGTTCGCTGAGGTGTACTTGTCCTTGTAGAGGTAAAATCAAGCTTAGATTTAAGTTCTTTTAAAACCTATTAAACATCATGAATAACACTATTCAATTTATAACAAGTATACATAGAGCATAAAAAAGATAACAAAAATTCCCCTAAATGTTTCAAAGCAACTGCCTCACCTCCATGGCATCATTAACTGTCTCAACACTTTGCAGCAGAAACCTGACTATAATTGGCAAATCATTAAGCCGGACAGACTCCATCATTTCAAACACAGTAGTTTTCACCTAAAAATAACAAATTATACAGTACTGCAGGAAACAAATGTGCAATTGTTACAATTCAGCATTGCTACACACTATATAGGTAAAAACATCAACAAGTGAAAAACCAGAGGAATAAAATTGCATGTGCATTTTAATGCTTTATAAACATGTTAAATTCATTTTTAAAAAATAATGTAAAGAAATGCAACTTACTTCACTAATGATCTCGGGAGATACAACTAACATTGGGAATGCATCCAGGATGGCAACTGTCAAATCAATTTTTTGCTTAAGAAGGCCACTAAAAATTGAAATAATTGCCAAGCAGTGTTTTTTTTTAAATATATACAAATAAATACAAAATTTATTTGCATCATCATAGCATCGAATCAGTTCAATTACTAATTATTATGGTTCTGATACAGAAAGAGATGATGCAAATACTTACGCCCAGTGTTTTGCTACATTTTCATGATCTTTCTCATATAAAATTTCTGGTATTACTGCAATGATTTCTTTCTGCATATCAAGGGTCACAATTTCAAAGATTTCTAGAAGCTTCTCGCAGCAGCCCTTTTGGATAAATTTAACAAAATTTAAACTATACAAAAATAAAGAAAAAAAGGACAAGTAGTCCAAATAACTCACTGTACTGTCAACTAAAACATCCAGGCGTCTAAACTGAAACAGAATCATCAGTGGCACTTTTTTTAGGTCACCTTCTTCAAACGCAGAGCTAAAAAAAATGCAACATTGCAAACACTTGAATTTATTTAACTGTCTAATGATGTTTTAAGATGGAAAAACAGAAGAAATTGTAATACTAACTCATCATTAGTATTTAATTCTGCCAATTTTTCTAACAGGATAACAACTAACTTTGGCTGAAATATAAACCAGTTTAGGGATAAAGTGGGACAGAATTATGATATTGTTAAATACCTGCATAATCGAATTTTTTAAGTACAACATAAACAGGAGTATTTCTTTACCTGTAAAGTTGTATTCCGTAATAATAAACGCACTAACGAATCATGGCTACCTGCATTAGCGCTACTAGAATAAAACATCATTAAACCATTTTAATAAGAAAATCAAGAGCTTGTCCTTGCCGGTAAATTTGACGTAAGCAGTTTAAAAGGATGGCACATTTCTGGATAAGCTCCCAAACATATGTCACTAAATGTTTTCAAAAAGTTATAACAAATTGTGCATTCTATTCTCACCAGTCACTTAAGGCATCAGCAAGTATTGGACTTAAGCAGAAATATAAATTTCTCGCATCGTCAATCCAATTTCCAAAGCTCGACAAAAAATGTTCTGTAATCTACGATATGATAATTAAGCAATATGAATTAGTTATTCCGCACAGCTCTATTTAACTTTAGGTATACCTGCAAGCATGCTTACCTCTGAGGTTTTGTGCTTCGAAAGATTCTCGCTCAGATTACGTTGGAACACCACCTGATCTTCAGCTATGATTTAAAAAATTATACACAATTTACATAACGGCAAGAGCTTACACCACCTTACAGCAAAGATATAGCTTACAGAGTACAGGTTGCCCACTTCTTTGGAACTTCAATCCAGATTTCACCATAAGCTCTTCGAAGATCGATATAGATTCGATCATTGTAAATCCTTGCCCTTTGACGATGACAAAATACGATTTAGTTATATATACCCTGCAGTTTCAGATCTATAATGCATGTCTATAAGCACTGCATACCTTTCTCTCAGTGCAGATGCAATCCAAACAAAACTTCGATTAGATAGATCGACCAGCAATAACGTAGCGTGCAGTACGTATACGTACACTGCATGCGTTTCACGGCTCTAGTCTGAAGAGTAACGAAAGCATTTAATAAAAATACCTATGGGTTGTCATAAAATTACAAATCTATCCACATTTTCAGAAATCGTGAACTTGCATTCTTCATGCACAGTGCTCGACAGTCCTTCAGGGTGGTTGAATTTCGTTGAAATAAGAAACCGGAAACCACGTGAACTGCGCTGTGAACCTTGGCTGTGAAACATTGCCCCCTGAAACCCGCTATTTGATGTCCAAAAGGTTAAGCGCCGTTGTTCAAAGTACGCTGCTCGCTCACGAACTTTCAATCACGTGATGATGGTACGTTCAAAATATATGAATGTTTGCGCGGCAAATTGAACATCATCAATTGAAGTTGTTCGAAGCACAATGGTTCGAAGCTTCAGGCCCTTCTAGATTAAAAAAAAAAAAAAAACAGAAAAGGAAAAACCCCGCGTACAGTATATCGTGCTATCAAAATGATGTGTCATTACTGTCATAGTATTTTTATGGATAATCTAGCTGTGCCCGGCCACGCGTTGCTTTAAAATTGGCTTAGTCTAATTCCTCCTATAGCTGATGTCTTGTTTTCGTAGATTGCATAAGTTTCGCTAGACTTTGAAAATTTGACGATATCGAATGCGTATTGTCTATGCAGGCCAGTCGCATCTCGTTTCCCATACTTTTATGCCTACCGGTAATAATATGTACAGTAACTCTCGAAGACACTGTACTTGACCGAGCTCCGTGCAAAGACGGATGCTTACTTTTGGTCCTTTTTTCCGCGATTAGACGATGGAATAATCTATCTAAAAATAGTTCAGATTTGTTTAAATTCAATATAACAATGATGCATATAGTCGATCGCAACTAACGTAGGAGCATTCTACATAAAATGGACGAGACCCCTATCCATATGGTATTTGTTTGCTGACTGAAGGATGCTCAGTTGAATTGAATTCATCAACCCGGATTGAGTAAGGTCATTGTTGAAGTGTACTAGTATGTAGTTTTAAAAAGTTCAAATCAAGTTGAAACTGAAAAACTACCCTCATTGAAAAACTTATGTAACAATCTTCTCTTTTATTTAAAACTAGCGGTAATACCCGGCTTTTCCCGGGTAAAAATTGTTTGATTTTCTAACCCCTTTTATGCGATCAGGAGTTAGATTTAGCTGGCCTTTATCGCCAAAAGATGGCGGCACTTGACCTGGATACATCCCGGAGGGGAGACGGGAAACCTGTTTGACAGTTTTATGGTCCGGGACAAGTTAGAGAAGATTTATTGCCTTGTTATTCCCCACGGAGTTCGCGCTCCTGGGGGTGTGCCACGAACGGCCAATCGCACGGATTTAAGCTGAAGCAATCAAGGCCACAAGCAAGCAAACGCAACAGGATTGGCTGGCCTCAAAAACAAAATGGCGTCGATTTCTATTTTATATATATAGATGTGTACACAATAAAAATAATCACAACGGGATCGCTAAAATTATGTATGAAATGTCTTGTTTACAATTACAAGGAACTTCAAACAAACTATTTATTTAACTTCAAATAGTTTAGTTTTTTATAATCTATCCAAGAAATTTTAGCGACCGAATAAATCGACACTTACCACCCTGAGGAAAAAACTGCGCGTAAATCCCTTTGAACGTGTCTTCACTAACGATGCCACTTGGGCATTCCTGTATTAAAATATGAAAATTGATTACGTAAGTAATTAGATGAAGAAAAGTATGACTAGATTTTATGATCAATAAAGGAACAATATTTCCTATAGAATCCCCAGTTCTCCCTGCAAGAAACTTTGCAAGGTATATTTTTAAAGCAACATTATTTTAATAAGTTGTCAAAAGCATATGCTGTACAGTACTTAAAATTACTTTTAATATATTGGTAATATTAAATATAATAATGTTAACGTAAATGTTTGGATCTTCAACACGAGCATAGCATACCTACAACAAATTTTGATAATTCATCATGGTAGCATTTAAAACCTCATTACACAATTATTCGCTAATTAAAAAGTCTATTAAAATTGCACTCTTGCAGAACTTCAAATGAACTAAATACCTGTTTAAATCCGCGATACATTAGTTGCAACTCTTTTCTTGTAAATTTCGTTAACCGGCAAAGGGCATCCAATCCATCCGGTTTATAGCGCACCACGTGCATTTCCATATCGTCCGATTCATGATCTGGAAAATGCAGAAAAATGAAATATTACACAAACGCATACTTTTGTCATGCAGCGTAAAGCCTTCTTCTGAAAGCAGAGGGCTTAGCGAACAAAAATGAGGTTATGAAAGAAGCGATCGAGAACCATAAATCACAACGGACAAGTCTTTATATACACGAACTCAGCACAGAATTACACCGCAATAATGGTGCGTTACCACTCTAGGAATGCTCTGCACATGTATGTTCCCAAGCGATTCGCTATTTTCGACATTGACTTCCTTGCCTTGTTGGCTACACTTCTCCGCACATACAATATTTCATAAAACTGTCCATCAATCAAGATTGGAAATAAAAGGGGTTAGCTTCCAGAAAAGCAAGGCATCACTTGCTATAGCTGTGATCGTTAATTCATCGAGAATGCTCATGGTTTTTCGCGAAATGGCTCGGTTTACGACATTGATAAGGAGTATTTACGAACACTTCGCAAAGGATATACTGCATAAGCTGTCGAAATTTATCGTATTTTCTATTTAATGACAATTTTTTAAGAAAATATTGCATATTGGAATTCTGTGTGTGAAATGCAAAACTGATGTATCGACAAAAGAATATGAAATTCATTTAGTTAACTTAAATATACTGAAGAGAGATAATGGCGTAAAAGCAGAGATGTATGTTTGTATATCTGTGGCTTATTGGGCGAAAAGTTGTTCCATGAAGCGCCTTTGCTGAAGGGTTATGTGGGCGCTGCGGTCATGATTCGTTAATTAGACCTACTTCGTCGCTTCAGTAGGTCCAGGATGGCCACACAATTTTCGTTTTAAATTTCCCTGACTTTTCCCTGACTAAAATTCAAAATTACCTGACCAAAACTTACTTGTTAATGCATAATTTTTTTGTCATAATGAAAAATAAAATAACAATTGCAATGAGAAGCTTGTCAAAACACTAGATTTTGTTACGAGTCTAACTGAAAAGGATTGGGGATGGAGCTGCTAGCAGACTGAGTGCAAGGAGAGCATTTTTCTTTTATTTGGGAAAATTTCCCTGACCACTCACAAATTTCCCTGACTTCCCTGACCACAATTTTTTTCTCTAACTTTTCCCTGAATTCCCTGACCTGTGGCCACCCTGAGGTCGTTACGTATTGGAACTACGTGGTTTTGACACAGAGTTGGCATCACTATCGGTAGGTATAGGACGGGCAAAGCCGGGCCTTCCAACTAGTGTACTATATAAAGGAACATTGCAGGCTCCAACTCACTGAATATACAAATAAAGGAGAACTGCTACATTTTTGCATCTTTAATTTAGGACCATAACAACAATACAATGCACTTAATTAGCTCTTATTTTAGATCCAACATTTCCCATCATTAAATATATGACCAACAGGCATGAGCTCATTATACAGCAGTAGAAAATTTGCGTAATATTTAATATAATAAAAGCACTTCACAATGCATATATGAGAACTTTAAATTTGCGACAAATCGTCCTAAATCCCGTCTACCAACATTAATGTAGAAGCATTTTCAAGTCCATTGAGTTAATTACAGAGATAAAGAGAAGAAGTCCATTCAGCGCAATGAAAGTTTTATCTCATTTCATAATTACACGTAAACTAGCTGATGTACTTAATCTCACATTAGTTAAAGCCTGCTGATGAAAGCTCCATTGTTTCTTGAAACTGCAGCAATTTTCAATCCAATAAAATGCACATCAGCTAACTGTCTGAGGGACTAGTTGACATCAATGATGAGCGTTAGTCAGACAGACATAACGATCATCACTAAAGTGCTTCTGGCATTCCGCGAGCCATTGCGGGTTAATCAAAGCACCAAATGAGAAAAGTTTAATTAGTAGGAACTTTGCTTCTTAACAAAGCGAATCGATAACAAGATGGAGTTCAAATTAACATTTCCAAAATAGGTAAAAACTCTTCAATTTTATTAAGAGCATTTACAAACAATTTGTTCGATCCATCCCATGTTGGCTGCTCCCAAATATAGAGGAGCAAACTTTTTTTTAATTAGCGCTCTTCATCAATTAACGCTTGGCAAGAGATGCAAAAAGCATTCACGTTTCGGTAAATTAAGCAAGGGGGGGGGATGAGTGGGAAATTTGTTTAGGGATATGCGGCACTAATTACTTTCCCCGCCATTTCGATAATCGATACGGCAATGGCACGAATACACTAATCGAGATTGAACCTCTAGCTTTATAAGATGCCATAAGAAACGTAATATCGAAAATGCGCCTCTCATAATCCCACGTAAGCCATTACTGGAATGGTGGATTGATGGGCAATAGATAAGGTGATCTGTACAGCCGATATTCTTCCCACAGGAATAATCCATAAGAAGGAAGGTTTCAAGAACCCCTGACGAGTGAAAATGTCAATGAAATGTCTTTGGAGACCAGAAACGAGTCCACTCGTCAATTGACACACGCTCATACAAAACGTGTGCAGGTGGTTAAAAATCCCATGGCAAATTTAGAGAAATTTCACCATTTAGAGAAATTCAGCAAAGAAAACATGAAGCTCATCTTCAAGACTTGATAAATCTATGGCAGGGTTTCGAACTTACGGAAGTTTGTTTTTTGATTTTATCGAGATCTGCCATGTAATAATAACCATGGGAACGAAATTCCATAGAGAATTGATGAGATGATGAATGCGATTATGAATTTGAACAAAACGGTAAAAAACACTGCACAGCATATATGCTTAACACCCACACTATATTCTTTATCACTCGCACACATGTATGCCGATGTAGCCTACAGATAAAACAACTCAAATATTCAATGAAAATACCCGTAAACTATTATGAACACATGTTGGAAATTTATTACATTGCTGTCAAAAAACACGCTGTTTAGAAAGTTAGCAAAAATAAACATTTAATGATTATTGCGGGATATACAAACATATTTAATATGCTTCTGATATGTTGTAAAAAACTGGATATTTAGGAAAACAAACAAATATACATGTACCTTGTTAAAAAAAACCCTGATATACAACAATTATTGGTCCTATTTTACTTCTGTTCTTTGACTTGTTCTCATGTTTATGCGTGTTATAACTTTTAAACGCAGACAACTTGAGTTTTATACAACTATCTTTTCCCATAAATGGTCAAATTAGCCGGTTATCAATTTCGCAATTTCCCAACTTACAACCGAGCAGGTAATAACAAACGAAAAAAATTTAAAAAAAACATGCTCTCGCCGCAAAAAAACGATATATTTGACCGTTTTCCTTTATTTTCCTTCATCTTGGTGGTTAAGCTCAAACGCATAAGCAGCAGTAGCGCCACCTAGCCAGCACGGTGGGCGCGGGGCCAAAATCTAGCCTTTCCGATCTGATAGGACAGAAATTCAATATTACGGGGATTGACGAGAGACCATTGAAGGGCTTATTATGTCAGTGCCGTGTAATCCGAGCCATTTTCATATTTATAATGGCCTAATGATGAGCGGATCACGCGCTACATTGGGCGTCAAGAAAGGCCTCTTTTCCGAAGGATCAATCCCAGAAAAACGATAAGAATCGACAAGACACGTTCGCTATTTCGTAACGGAGAGACACAAAAGCGCTTCGACGAACTGACGCGATGAGACAAAAATACCGAGACGGAAAAAAAAGAAAAAGAAAAGATGAAACTTCCATTAAAGCTCGAAAGATGACAATCTCATCGCCGAAGCGAAGGCAAACGTGCAAAGCTTGTGGATTCCTCGCGTAATCCGTCACCCAGGCAATTTTCCAGCACGCTCCACTGCCTACACCCAGGTTTCACAATCAGTGCGGTTTGCGTCGGAAGACGTTGCCACAAAGGAGAAATTCAACAAAATAAGCACATTTTGATGAGAAAGGAAGGCGAGCCCTAGCTGCGTGGGACTAAAAATGAGAGAGATCCATCTCAATGTGTTCAGGATGTCACAAAATTCATATGCAATGCATAAGGCGGTGCTAAGCCCTATAGTTGTAATGCTATTAACTCAGAACGTACCGAGTAAGAAAAGTATTACAAAACTCATACTCCTGAATGCTTTTCACCACTGTTTGATCACGAAGTAGCCGAACAATTTTAATTAAAAAATATGCAACTGCACGTCTAATAAACGTGAAAATATACATAAACATGTTTCAATTTCAATTCTTTTCTTCCTGAAAAAAAATGTAAAATGGATTCCATTCTAGATGGCTATGTTATACATACTGTATGCACAATGAACATTATTTCAAAAATATCCGGAATGCATCGTGTTTTCAACTGTCATACTTCAGCATGCCTAAGGCAACATTTTGTAAAACGCATATTTTTTGCAAATATACCATGTTTCTTAACTAGACAAGCATATAGCCTAAGCGAGGTAAAAACCGTAACTTTTATTATTAAAGTTTACGGTCTGCACAACTTTGTAAATGCATGTACCTGGATACAGTTAAAGCATATACATGGCCAAAATATATGACAAAATCAAGTTCATTACAAAATTGTTCTTGACCTCCCTAGTCGAAGGATCAGTATAGGCCTACTTTTTATATTAGTAAGCTCTACTGTACTTACTGTATATTTGGAACTACTGCTCAGTACGATAAGTAAAGTAGATCATACAGATCAGTATACTTTCTATTACTGATATTAGTGTAGCTCTACTGTAGCTACTACTGATCAGTATGTTCTACTTATCATACTGATCAGTATAGAGCTTATACTAATATCAGTATGGCTGAAATATCAAATTAATTAAATTAATTAATAGTCTGTAGACTTTCAATGTTTGAATCCTATCTGCATATAACATGTATAGACACTCTAAATTTCGAAAACTTTCTTGGAACATACTGGATTCGACCCTGCAACCTACCATCTATGAGTCCAGCGCGTTATCCACTGTGCTATCTAAATTTACTTCTTAAAAGTGTCTTAAAAGTTGTAGTTGTTAAAACAGTACCAGCATTAATAAGAGCTATACTAACCTCAGTAAGAGCTGTACTGACATCAGTAAGAGCTATGCTAACATCAGTAATAGCTGTACTGATATCGGTTAATATCAGTATAATGTTGTACTGTTCTCTACTAATCCTTCGACCAGGGCTGTCCAAATATATGTGCAGTAGACCCTAAGTCAAAGTACAACGTACAAGTTTACTGCGGCCAAAAATGATGAAGTTGATAAATTGTAGGCACAATAAGGTAACGCCGAAAATTAATGCAATTTAACGATCATAATACACTGTAATAAAAGTAATAATCTAAAAATATAATTTTATCGTGTTCAACATTTTACGTATTTTACTGTATTTGTGGAATTTGTTATCATTAACCGATGTTAACCTTTACATGTACATGTATAGATGTAAGTAAAAGTATATGCATTGCGTACATGATTCCAAGAACGCAAGCCGTTAAGGCGAGAAATCAGGTCTACAAATCTTTAAATTAAATCCACCATAAACTTCTCATATGCCATCCCATTAATTCCAGTTCTGTTCCCAGAACGCCAAATCCGAGAGATTTTATCGATTAACCGGATTTAAACAACCAGACAATCGGAAACAACTAACGTAAAAAAGATCTTAAAATCAGAATCGCGCTTGAAATTACAAATTTCGAGTGCCAAATATTCGCGAAAACTACATTAAAAGAATGATTTATTGATTTTATGCATGTAGCTTGGGTACTGTTATACCATTTTCGAGTAACAATTGTGCAATTGACAGGAAAACGCGAGTAAATTGGTCTTGAAATAAAACTTTACGCTTAAAACTTTGGACAATTTTCATATGTGCGAGCGTGTTTATTTGTCCCAATTAACGAATAAACATTTTATGATTTCTAAATTTCGTATCTATTAGAGCCAGATAGATGGAAATTTTAACGGGTTAAACGCGCGTCCTGTAATTTTATACATTTGACTCATGGCCAAACACACATTTCCAAATGTCTAAACAACTTTGCTATGACTTAACATAACTTTGATATTACGGGCATATTGTGGAAACGCTAAATTAAACTAATTCAGTTAAGAAACTGCAGATACTTTAGCATCTCCAGAACAGCACAATTAATGTATGCATGTACATTGTGCATGCACAATAAACATTATTTAAATAATATAACCTGTTTCTTTTAAGCATCAATAACTGTAACAAATTATTACTAAAATTGCAGTTTTAAAAGTGACTGATCCACAAAGAAATGAAGACTACCACAATACTAAAGAAAAAATTAAGAACCCGCATTGATCATGTTTTCTTTTTAGCCGTGCTCAGAGGTTCGTAAATCTGGTTCGCAAATAAAATTCCGAAAGATACACGCATTCGTTTTTTGCGAATTCGTTTTCCTTTGAGTAAGAATATCGTTATTGGGCAAAAATTAACGTTCACTTTTAACATGGGGAACTTATGTCTATATACATTATTCTATATGCAAAAGATGTCGTTCTATGCTCCGATAAACATTCTAAATAAAGTAGCAAGACCAAGATCACATTGCGCATTCAAGGTACATGTAGTTCGCCGAGGGAAAACTTAAGCAATAAACAAACACACACGTCATTTCCCTTTCCAATTCCGTTGGCGCAAAAAAAAGCATCAAATGATAGCATCTCTCGCCATCCCTTCTTTTAATTCTAGAGGAAGGTCTGTTGTTTTTGTCACCATTTTTCCATTAGAGGTAGCGCCTCATTTCCAGAGGACAAACAATCTCCAGGGAGATTCGGAACGAAAAAGCATCATTCTTCAAGCGCACTTAAGGACACTCAGAGGACATCTGCGATACGAAACTCGAGACAAACCACGCTGCGATCGGCACAGTTGCATCCCTTCCCAACCCACTTAATTCTATAGATTAGCACCTCGTAAAGTCACGCGAGGCGGTTCCATTCACCGCCATTAGATGGCGTTGCAACATATCGTATATAGACTGCGGTAAATTCCCAACAGCACCGTACTGCTTACACGATTTGAGACGTTTTGCAAGCAAATGACATTTGAATTTGTTGAAACAAGAACGGTATAAGTGACTTAACTTGCATTTTGAGATAATCACCCTTAAAAGTTTTAATCTACAATTACACTCTATGAACTGAAGTAAACAACTGACAGCTTTCCATACATATTTAGTTTCACGTGTCACTAATATCGTTCTGATACTTAAAATGTGTTCCCTCAGTGTTTAAATTATGCACTTACTGTAACTCAGTTTTTGTAATTTTATCACTTTTACCGTTCTTGTTTTAAGCCATTCATTTATAACCATGAAAAGTGGAAAAACACTGAAGTTTGAATATTGCTTAAAACGCCATTTCGTACGTTATTGCTGAAATAATTTTAAATTACTCAAGTTTTTTATAATGCATGGACACATTTCCTGAGCTATTGCATTTTATGCCTCATTTTGAATAATTTCACCATCCTATCTTATTCAAAATATATATGTACCGTGTAAACACATTTACTTAAACAACAGGCATAAGAAAGAAAATTCTTGGAATGTACAGTATATATATATTAAAATATTTATATGCGAAGACAGAAGTACTGTAACTTTTAAAGTTATTATCCTTCCACTTCTTTAGAGCGGCTCCAGTTACCGGTAATCATAAAACTAAATGTTAATGCTAGAAATTCGTGAAAATGTATTAAAATAACCCCTTTTTATGAAAACGACTTTGCCAGTTATTACTAAAACTATTGCTAAACAATTTTCTAAAGTAAAAAGTTTCACTTCTAAACTATTACTCCTTCGTTGATGTGTCGGTTGTTGTCAGTCAATCGAAATTCCGTAGCATTCGGACGCCAGAGGGCACCTATATACGTAGAATATTGAATTGAAAAGATTTTATGGCTTCCAATGGGCGCTTTTTTTAATCAAATTTAGCATCGCGAATGGTTGCGATCGAACTGCCGATATTCGAGAAGATGTCACGCAAACTGTTATTGAAATTTCAGCAAGGATGCTTGGAAATCAATTTGAGGCAAATCCGCTTTAAAGTTTGCAAATCCGAGAAAATGAGTATATTTAAGGCCGACCTGCGTGCATTCAACCAAGCGCAAATTTGCGAGGAAAAAGAAAAAAAGGAAAAATGTTTAAAGAGGAGGGCGCGACCTGCTCTCTTCATACGCCGGAAATGCAAGGAAGAACACAGCAAATCGATTATTCCGGCTTTGATGCGATTTTCGAGAATTTCGCCTCGCTGCACCCCACTTTTGGCGCTCTTACGTCATTGTATTCCAGCTAGGGCAATGCATGAGGCTAAAAATAGAAAAGCCGCCATTCGCGGAGAGTTGCAATCATTAGGCCTCAATAGGAAATTGATGGAAAATGTTTTTCAATATCAACATGGCGTCTGGAGATGCCAAGTTTGAACGAAGTAAAAGATAATATCAGTTTTTGAGAGAAGAAGCTGATGCAAAGTAATGGGAAACGAAAAGTGTGCTGCTGGCTTAGGTGCATAACCGAGATTTTTATCCACTGCAGAAAAACTTGATCGCAAGCTTAGGCTTGACAAACTGATTTTCAAATTGGTCTGACTACAGACCAGTTTCACCGCTGCCAAAACTAAATTTCGGTCATAGTAGATGACAACTTCCTCGAGAACAGCTTCATTTTACGTACAATTTTACGCAATGTAACTTGCAATACCCATTTCAAGCTTTCGTACACTGACCTCCAAAATAGATGGAATAAAGGTCTAAATGTGGAGGATTGTAAAATTCTATGAAAAAAATCTATGAAAAAAAAAAATTGGTGGTAAAAAGTGACTTAGAAATACTGTACATGGTATATTTGCATCAAATATAGTGCAAAATCACCATACCATGACAGCAGGTACTGGCACTGTAAATTTGGTGATAAGTAAGCTATCCTTTCATAACTCTTTTAAGGGATGGGAGTTGCCTAAATGTTTCATCAAACCCACTCGTGCCAATACACAATGTGATGCGCCTTTTCCACAAGATTTTGCACATGACGCTTTCGCAATTAAATTACGAGCATGTACTCACCTTCGCTTCGTACAGACACGCCGTGGTTTTGTTTTAATATTAAAGGCAAAAAAATGCATGTAAAAAATTAATGCATCAATGCAAAAGAGCATGCTCAGAAGACCACTCAGCCCCGCAAATCCGTCTCGTGTCGCTGCACGCAGCATCCGAGCTAATTTTAGCCGAAATGGGAAATTTTCCGCGAAAACAGCAATTACCTCGTAAAGAGTGCCTGCGCCGCATTTCTGACTGGATATGGGATGTAAATTACCACCTAATTCGAGAACCAACACGACCAAATGGCTTTATTGCGGACACTCCGCGTTTAATAGCAAGTGCGGCGTTTAATTCACGAGCGAATTCAAATTATAAAGTTGCCAAGATAACGACGCCTGCCTGCGCGTCCACTAATTACAAGTTGGGTATGCACGCGGAATTTTTTTTTGGCAAATTCCAAGCAGAAAATTGGAGGCTAAATTTAAATATCATCTTATAAATGCCACGCATTTAATTTTCTAGCAGAATGCCGTTTTTATAGCGCTCGGTGCGATTTCATTTAGCAGGCAATTCGCTGGTTACAAAAATAAACGTGTAATTAATAGGATGTTGAATCTTGGAGGACGTTTACTCGATCACAGACAGCTATTTACGGCGCAATAAAAAGTCCGTCGAGGATATACAGTACATGTACGCGAGGTCAGCGTTAATTAAAATCAGACGCGAGAAAGCAAAGCCATATCGGATAAAAAGATGTTGATTACAAATATTCCAGAAAAAGATTATCAATAATCAAAAAGGTACTAAAACCAGAGTTGGGATCTCTGGGACACAGATTACGGGTAATTTGTTATCCCGAATGTTATACGAGAGATTTAAACAGTACATGTACAATGTACAGCTGTACATTAATTGAAGTCGCACGTGAATAAAACAGCTTAAACACGGATTATTTAGGAACACGTGGCAACGTTTTGCAGATGACATGTTTTTGAACTTTCGCAGCACGCATGTTGAAAAACGTTTGGAAACACGTTTATCACTCGTTATTTTCGTTTCATACATGTACAGGGTTATTACATAAGAATCATCGGGTTTGAAAAAATATATACAGTACAAAGTATTGCAGATATAATATCAAATGGCATACGAAATGAAAGGAAAAAAAGTCCAAGTTGAAAACGCAAACTAGCAAATTGCTTTAAACGCTCAGGTGTCAACAGGAGCAAAGTATTCAAAATGGCTACTATGCAGCAAAAAGCGTTTTGTGTGCTCGTGTAAATGCAAGCTGCTGGAACATCATTGATAAGGACACGCTGCAGCTTTTATGAGCCGAACTGGACTATCGTATACATGTAGGCCTAGACGTGTAACGTGTGACACGATGATCTCACATTGAACATGTGGGATGTACATTTTTCACTTTCTCTTCATATGTAATACATTTAATTCAACTGTAATACTTTTTAAAATATATCTTCTTAAAAACTGATGATTTTTTTGTAATAACCCTGTACATGTATTTCCATGATGAATAGTGTGGTTGAAAAATACTTTAGCATTTTCTGTATGCTTCCCAGAAATATGCTTTTTCTGTATAATTATACAGAATTGAAAGCATATAATATTCCATGGAATGATCCAACTTTAATTTTTGTTAAAAACTGAATAAAATCATCATCGATGAGCTTGTACGTGTATGACTGAATATTCAAGTTTCTATTCTCCAATTGCTCAACAATTGGGGGTGGGGGGTCAACTAAGGATTATAAAAATATATACATGTAGATGACGCCACAAGAAACCTGTTCGAATCTAGCCTTATCTGGTAGTTTTGGAATAAATCCCAAAATCATCAAATTAAATCGTATCATCAAATTAATGCTGCGACAACATTGTAAAAACATGTAACCTAGAAAAGTTGACAAATATTCCAATAAACAAGTGGCGAAATGGTGAAAGGCGTCGAGCTAAACATGTTATGTTTGGTGAGTTATTGCAAAATATACCTTAGGTGTTCAACGTTAAAGAATGGTCATGGAGAAATACGAATCGGATAATCAAGAATTAATGTAATAATTCATCAAAAAATATGCTACGGAATTCGACGACAGAGACTTATTCATCAGAACACAGGTAACAATTCTTTTGTCAAACGGGATGATAAGACGTGAGGAAGATAATTCGGAAGGGAAAATGATGGAGAGGCATGGATGAGGAAATAAATAAAAGGATCTGCGGAGGAGGATGAGAAATTGAGGCAGTTTCAGGACACAACTGCTACTTAAGATTAGACAGCGCTCACGAAACGCCCCATGCAATAAAAGAGCAGATTAGAAGACAAAGCGTGAAAAAGAAGACACGGTTTGTTGGACAAAATGTGGAATTTAAACAATTTGGAACAAAATTAAGAAAGGTGAACCAGGTTTCGAACCTGAGTATCCCGAGGGCGATGTCGTGCGTTTTAACACTCAGATACCACTCTCGATGTTCGGGGGAGGTGAATAGAGAAATGGTAAAAGGGATGCGCAAAAAGCATCGTTGGTGGAAAAATCAAAAGAAGGGAATGGAAGGAAAAAAGTTGAAGAAGGTGAACAAAAGAAGAAATGAACCGAAAATCGGTCGTAGATAATTCCAAAAGTACCACGAAGTAGAAAAAATCCAGAATCAATACATTTCGAAACTTCGCTAACCAATAACTAAAGCGGCATATCATCGTCACTCGTGTTCATCTAATGTGGTCAGCCAGCGGTCAAAGAAAGGGTCTGACCAATGGGGAATAATATACCGTAGGTCGATGATTGAATTATGGACAGCGCAGATGTGCCCCAAGTATGCGATATCATTGAAGAATAACTGCACAACAGAACATCAATGCATGTAGTCTTTGATAGTTACTAACATAAAGAAGTGTTGAAGGCAAACTCGATACTCTTACTGGAAAAAAATCGACAAACTCCATTTTTTCAAAGTTCTTAATGGACAAGTCCTCGAATGTTTCTTTTATATTTTCTATACAAAAAAGGAAAGCTTCGTAAAGTTTCATCAACTATTAAGAGCTACTGCACAACAAGACACACGCCATCACGGACATTCATCAAATAATGTTTTTACAAGCATGTGTGGTACAACAATACACTTAAAAACATTGTGGTTTGTTTCGAGAAGACTATAGTTCTGAAGGCGAAGTACCTGTACATCGAGTTAAATGTCTGCCTGACTTGGTTTAGTTTATTTCCCTAAGGAATGATCTGATACTTACAAATAGGATGCATCAAATGATTGGTGATTATGACACCATCTTGATGAAAGTCAGATTTCATTAAATAGGTAACTCGATCTAATTAGAGGTTAACTTTTAAATCCATCATGATGCCACTTGAAACAAAATAAAAGACATAAAATACATAACCTACCTAAAGTAATATTTCTGACTCCTGACCAAGCATTGCGAATCAACCGAAAAAACTGTCTTGCAATACGCAAAGTTGACCCAAACGAGGTTCGCCAAACCCAACGTCCACATCGTGCATTTCCGCTTACCGACACCAGAGAGCCAGAGGAGGAGGACATGGAAGAACAAGAAGAAGCCGAGGAAGAGGAAACATTTGTCGCACTTCCGCCCGAAAAAACACGCTTGGTCGGCATTCTAAACGACTGTCTAGAACACAGGCGGTCAAGAATTCCAGTTCTGTGAAGCCCATCAATTACGCCATTTAAAACTCAGGCACCAATAACAGAAATTGCGCTGGGTGCCTGGCTGTCAAACTAAATGTCGAAAAATGGAGAAAGAAGTATGGAAAGTAATAACAATAAATTATAAGTTCTTGATTGCACCTGTATCCCGCATATCATTAATCGCCCTACTTTTTTCGTCAGTATATAATCTCAAATAATACAGCGTTTTATTAAAGGCAATAAAACAGTGGTGATATCGTGCATGTCGCTGATGTTGCGATATAGAAATTTAATTAAGGTTTAGAGAAAAAAAATCGAGCAAACTGGGAGCTTACTTTTAGAAGGCGTGAACCAATATCACGCTGCAATATCGAATTCATTACCATACCTTAGCTTGAGAGGGTGGTGGCACAAAGGAGGCAATGCATAATGGGAAATGATTACTGGATCCAGATTTTCCATATTTTTCAAGCTATAGATTATGGAGATTCCTTGTAATAGAAGTACGGCATCACCCAAATACAAATACACCATAATTTCACATGAAAAAATACCGGGTCATCACCCATTAATATCTGGGAATGGTCAGGAATGGTCTCTTAATTTTTAAAATTAGGTAAGTTACACGATCTGACTAGAAGAGCAATTTACTGATATAGCATTGTTTTAAAAAGGGGTCAACGTTATAGCATTACATTTTAAAAAATTCATTAAATTATTAGAATCTATGCGCATTGCAACTATACATTGCACTCAATGATAAGGCTACCGTATCTAAATGGATTTTGAGACAATATTTAATGGTGATAGATGAGAGTCTAATCGCACTTAAATTCGCGTAAGAAAAATGACTAATCGATTTTAGCTTAGTGCAAATAACCATAACACCACAATTAGCAACATTCGCAGATAAGTTATACAGGGAATCAGCAGGCCAAAAATGTGATGTCATGTATCAACATAAACTGCAATTAGACTAGTACTTCATTAGGCAAGGATTTTCTAGCCCACAATTAAGGCTATTAGTTTTCACATCGATTACTACTCTGTAAATACACGTGTTCCATTCCCACCGGCATCAGTATTTCTATCAAACTAATTATCCTTATAGCGCGTTAAAGCCTAATTGGCTCCATCACTTTAACTACATGTATCGCACCCCCGCTTCAGAACTCAACATTTTTTGATTTTGAGATAAAAGCAAGTTGAGGTTAAAGCAATGATAATATTGCCATTTATATCGAATTTCAGGTAACCTCAGATGTATCAATTTAACCGTATATAGGGCTCATTTCGCCTGACACCATACGGTCTTAAACCGGAAAATGTCAATTTTTGAGTTACGTCACTTCTGAAGCGGGGGGTGCGATATGCAGCAAGAAGAACTGCGGTGATCCACAATATGCACAATGCCTCATTTGCCACATACCGTACTAAGCGTTCAAAGGGTCCATGCACCGATACCTTCACGGTCAATCGCATAAATTGATCTAGTGCTAAAAACGTCTCAAAATGAACTCGTTTTACCCCCGAAAACTATAACTCGGTGCACATTTTGCGAAAAGCAAAACCAAACGGCCTATAGCTCCTACAACTCACATCGAATGCCACTGCCTATAATTCAGGTTGAGGAATCGTTCTAAAATTAGCATGCACGACGATCGGCGGTGCGCAACAGCACGAAACTGGATCGATTAAAAACACTTGGGTTGCACGGAGTTGGTGTGTCCATCCACCCATGAAGGCAATCGTTGATCGTCATGGAACGATCCATCCGTGTTTACGCAAATGGCAACACAGACACCGTTTTTTCCCTTGTTTTTGTCGCGTTGCCTCCGCACGGTTTGAACGTCTATTTCGGTCTACGAACCTCGGTATTAAACCGATTAGCGACACTTAGATGAGGTGCATTTCATTATACGCCCATCCCGCTCAGCGGCATGTTTCCATGGCAACAGTTGCCTGGACGACACCGGTGTTTTCTGTTAGTTTTCGGACCAGGGCAGGGCCCGAGACGCGAACAAATCCGCACCAAAACCGAAACTGCATGCGAGATCACTGCTGCCAAACGAAAAGGGACGAAAATCGGTAAAACTTTTTGTTTGTTTTGCATCTCTGAAGACTCCGGCCACGTGGCGAGAGAAGGCGTTTCTGACCCGAAATTGTTCCTTCGAGGGAGATGATCTTAAACTATGCAGACATGCAGCGAATAAATACGTGCATGTATAGCGAAACGTAAACATCCGAAGAGGAAACTGCGAACGGGTTAATACCATGGCTCTTTCCTGCAGCCTAGATTGGCTAAAAATTCCAAAAAGGAATGTCGAATAAAATCTTTCTATTATTTCCAAATACCATGCAAAATATTACAACAGAATTTGGCACCCACGTCGCTAACATCGACATAGTCTCGCAATTCAGCATGGTGTTTAGCAATCGAGGAATGCTGACATGTTTGACATCTGTTAAGAATTTGTTCTGATGCGGTCCTTTTCCAGTGGACATTTTTAAGGTAGCTTTAGGCATAGCAAAAGGACTAATTTTTGTAATTCCTTAAGAAATAACTGAGTAGGAATTGTACATTTGAAATATTAAATTTCCCCTAATTTAATTTTAATTCAATACAAAGTAATTTAAACTGAAAAGCGACATCTAGTGATCGATACGTTCAACGGATAACAGGAATTTTACATAAATAAAAACGTACGCGTTGGAAATTTAAAAATATGAAATTTACAAGTATACCTTAGAAAAATTCACATAGATATCGACACCATCTCGAGGCAATCATAAAGGCCGATTTACACCAGCCGAGTAGCCTACATGTAGTTCTGGATTCACTGGTCTCTCCAGGAAATTGGGGATACAGTGGAATAGAACCAGGTTCTATTATATAGCGAGCCGATTAGCAAACCTAGTGACTCGCCAAAACACTTGGCTGGTGTAGATCAGCCATAAAATATGCGAAAATATGCAGCTTAAAAAACTGCAGCAGTGATCCAAATTTTTGCGTTATTTCCATATAACGCGTCTTTTACACGTTTTTTACGCGTTTTTTACATCATATAATCGATAAAATTTAAAATTTCTTTCACCAACAACCAATGGGGGAAATGTTTCTCTTTGTAGGAAACTATCTCTTTCACGCGTAAATTTGCAACTTTTAGTGTATATATACCTTTTAAAATTTTATCTACCGTAGGAATACATGTACATTGTCGTCATATTCCTCTCAAGGAGCATGGCCATAAAGCCTCTCTTTCTTTCTCGTTAAATTTTAAACAGTAATGCAGCTGTCAAAATAGTTTCACGCTGAGGACCCACTTTCATGGTTTCATGCGTAGCACGCAAAGGGAAGAATAAACAAGCACACGTATGTTTAATTTTTAAACCTATAAACAAATAATTCCGAGAAAGCTCTCTTACGAACGTCTTATACTTAGGCAAAGAATGATTTGTTCTCAAAGAAAAATTGAATCATGGCCAAGAATAAAGTTCGACTTAACCGAAATAACTTTTAATCCAGTTTCCAGAATTTTTAAATGCTATATATACAAGAGTCGAAAACTAGAAAACATTATTTTCCTCCAGTATTTAATGTTCATATTTTCTTTTATCGTATTCCAAAGTGTGTCAATTTTGTAGCTCGTGGTAAACGTTTGAACAACATCCACGCTATACAGTACACACGTACGTGTAGGCTACACCTTCTTGCTAGAAACCTTAATTTGGTCCATTGCACATTGTGAAACTTCCATTTCTTTTTTCAATAATTGATCAATTTACGGATGTTGATTAGGCTACTATTTTAAGACTGCCTTTTTGTCATGAACCATTCTGGCGAATGCAGAATTGGGCTCACCAGTACCATTTATATCAACGACCAACACCTGCGTCATTCCGAACATAGAAATCTGTTCATGCAAATGCACAGTGAAAAAATCCGTACGTATCACGCCTGCAACAATGCATTTGGCATCAATGAAAATGTTTATTTCTGGAACAACCTAGTGGCTACAGCTACGACCCATAAGACGAAGAGGAGGCCAAACCTGCGACAAAGGAAAGCTGCGGATGGTGCATTCGACGTTTACTAACCACCCTACCATTAGCGACACATTTGGAGTAGGACATCCTCAAACTTGACACGTCTAGGCTTGCACATTGTGGGTATTAGAAAATATCAAGCACAATGTACAAAATGCTATTGTAGTCATAGCCACAAATCACAACGTGTACTAAACGCAGCGTTCGCACCAAGTCTGTTAGAAGTATACATTTGAAATAGAACGTCATCTGATGGAACCTATTTCGATAGCAGTGTGTTCTACTCTTAAAATCCCTCACTGTCATAATAAATGTCTTACCTATGATCTCCAAATAATTCACTTTCTCGAAGTATCAACAAAACTTCTACATTTGCAAGATATGGCCATATTTCCATGAAATCGTGTCATGGCAATATTCCAAATTTGTAATATTCTCATGAACAATGAACAATAGTTATAGCTGCAATAAAAAAACATGATTTGAGCACATTAGTTGATAGTAAACTAACACTTATCCGTCAGAGATGTACCAATAACTAAACACGTTTAGCAGACAAATGCAACGCGAGCCATTGACCAATTATGAAACATTCAAGATTTATATAAATGTTTACCAAGAAATTTGGCTCAAACAATGTAACGTATTGCATGGCCTTATTCATGGTACATCATTGCACGCCGTATCATATCCAGGTTATGACTTTCCACACGATTCCCATTTTCCTGGGCAAGTCAAGGTAGTTGAGCGAAGGTTTTTCAAAAGCATTTCCCTCTCGATTTTTCCTGGCCAGTGTGCTTCTATATAGAATAGCGAGTTGCTTTGACCTCGAAAACCCAGACTTATAAGTTAGATGACAGGGGATAAAAAAGAGCGGAATCGATGAATACAGGCTCCAGCCCGGGTTGCCGTGGCAACTTCGAAGATGAATGGCTCCATCTTGAGTTCTCCTCCAAGACGGAGCTGGGCGTTTATTGCGAACCGAGCACATCCATCGTGTAACTAAACTCGGCACTTAGGAGCATTGTCTACATATGTCAAACGTATACGCCGAATGTAAACACCGACCGGCTTCCATACATATTAAATCATTAATGATGCCCGTCGGCAACTTGCGAGCGACCCAACGCACATTTTGAGATCCTCGACGCATGCAGCGCTGCAATCAGTCCCTACAACAACGTCGATCGGATTTTGCCGAAACTTACTCTGATGTACTCCCGGCACAGCTATAGGGCTTAATTAATTCATTCGAAAGAACTTTGTCTCCACGTCATGGTGGCAGCTTGATGCAAAATACCAGGTTATCCCACCATTTTGCAAACAGCCATACGATGACGCACCGTAACTGAGTTGCAGACGATAGATAGCATTGGCTCCAAAGGCAATTGTTGAACATATCGGACAGGGACGAAAGATGACACTTGACATAGATGGCCATGTATCAAAATGGGCCGAAACGTTCACGGACCTATCCAAATAGGGATCCTCGGGTGAAAAGCAAAGTTGACCATACTGAAAATTAAACGCTTTGGAAAATGTTTACATACATGTAGTTATCGTTCGTTGGTTGCATTTAGCGCTTTAGGCATCAACGATCACAGAGCGTCCACACGGGGACTGCAGACCTCGGCACCATAGGAGGAAACAAAACAACATGGTTCCCACACTTATTGCAAATCAAAATCCCCTGACCTTCCCAGATTTCCCAGAATCAATATTGCAGTTTTTAAACAATCTATTCTATTCTATTCTATTCTTTACTCTGCAGTCAGTACATAGTACCATGTGGCAGAGGGGATCATCATTCAAT
>JAQGBX010000418.1:0-36759 GCA_034698745.1 Megaphyllum sjaelandicum | reverse complement strand
TGGCCGATTTAATATAGGAACTATCTCAGCATTCGCCTGGAGGAATTGTGGGAAACCATGAAAAACCACAATCAAGATAGTCGACCCGGGAATCGAACCCGGGTCTACCGAATGCAAGACGAGGATGCTAACCTTTAAACCAACTTGCTCGGCCAATTAAGACGTTAAACTTAATTAAAATATCATGGAAATGAAGCGGCGTATAGGGTGGGATCGGTATATATAGGTGGCAAGATTTACATTTTCTCAACAAAAGAGGGGGTGGGGAGTAAATGACTTGGGGATAATTACTACAGAAAAAGGCGTTTGGTCAATCTTCATTAATTTTGAATGAGATTTTAAAGAATTTCGACTATAGCTCCTTCTACTTTAAATCTACAGTATCTTTGAATAAAACTTTATTTAATGCTAATACATTTTTTAATTTCCACAACAACATGAAAATTCGGATCAAAGACGTTTCCTGAACGTGTCTTTGAACCGTCTGTTATTACTGGAGCTCTTTCGAAGTACGCCCAGAATACTTCGTGATTTACATGTATCTATACCAATAAAGATGTTAAAAGGCTCATCTAATGTATTTCAGTTGTAATGACTACCTTGCACAAGTAGCATCATGCATATATAGGGGTGTGTGGGACGTGACTATGTCCTTACGCCTTATTATAAAGATTTTTTTTTAAAAAATGACAATTTTGTATGTTTTTTTTAACTAAAGAGTATAATTGTCTTAATTGCGAAAGTTATTTTCTTAAAGAAAAAAATTAAATATTCACACGGGAACCGTGTTTATCGACATTTAATTCCAATAACCCATATCCAATATCCAGCAAAAAGTAAATTCCTAAAATTTACTATGTGATGGATGATTTCTAAGAAAATATATTTTTTACATGCCACCGAAATTTCATGTTTGGCATGCAGCATTTGCCATCTGCTGTGTACAACTACTCTTTCTTCTTGAATTACCAATTCCAATGCTAAATGTAACAGATTTCTCACAAAATCTTAGTTACGTGTGGTAGAACACATTTTCATTTCTTCTGCCATATTACCAAAATAGCTCCATGTACATAGTCTGTACATGTATCAGTAAAATACAATCACATTGCATTATATTCCCTCTCTTCTAAATCTATACAATATCATCAGTATTGTTTATCAAACATGTAATATCAACATATTAAGTAATAGTCGTTCTAATTCGCTCCTAATACGTTTCAATTCTGTTAAGAGGTGGGAGTATGACAAATGTCTGACACCAGCCTGACCAAATATCAAACAACTTTCATGATATGATAAGAGGTATTTTGTCACGTACCTTGTAATTTTTGATGTCTTCGGTGGGGCATCCCTAAACAGTCAGCAAAGTTCCTCAGAGGTTGGTTGAAAGCCCATTTGACAGCTGGCGCCCAGACGAGCTCTGCTTACGCCGAACCACGAGACCATCCGTGTCCTACCGAGCACGTGGATCGACCCCAAGACCGAGATGGGTACAAGGGGCGGTAGTCCACCTACCATACCATCCTCGTAATGATAATGATATACGGCCCGACGCCTTACCCATGCTAGGCAACCAGTGTCGAACACATTTTCAACCTCCCAAAGGTCCTAAACCGCACGCTGTAGTGGTGGGATGAACCAACCCGGTGGCATCGTCTGCAAAAAAGGTGAAAACAATATTAGAACCAAAGCTGTCGAGTATTAAATCTTTAAAAAAGTAAATTCAATTTCTGACGCCATTTTCTTGGAATAAGTCTGGCGATCGAGCCTACAGTATATATAGCAGGGCTTGCACAAGGGTATTATTTAGGAGTTAATCCGCGTAATTAATAAACTGCACTCCTGATTTTAAAAAGAATCTAATGAATTTCGAGACAAACTTAATTTAAAAACGCCATTACGATTTATGGCGTTAATTACCCTTGTTCGTGTATTTTTACACAACTGTGCGCGTGTTGAACAGGACAAAACACATTAGCCATGTAGGCCTACAAGCCGTAATTTTCCAGACTAATTTATCGAATAAACGAAAGGTTATTGACTTGTTGATTACAAATGCTAAACAGAACTTGGATTTTACATTTAATATTACATCTTACCTTAAATTTTACGGCAAAATTAACTCCCGATTTAATTCACTGCAGCCACGGAAATGCGCTGCCGTTATTTTGCGACGATGCATGTGGTCACCTGTAAAAAAAATATCTAGCCTCGAGCACAAAATTCCGTACGTGAAAGTCCAATTCCATGTACTTGTAAATCTAGATTTTGTAATGATAATTAATGTACATGTACATGTACATAAGATACCGGCCATAATTGAAAATGACCTTCAAATATTTCTTCCTTTTTTCCCCAAACAAATTCAAGCTTTCTGTTTCTTCTCGCTACCATATGGAAATATTTGTTCACAAATTAGTATTTACGCTCATACTAGTACATGTACTGTACAGTACGTAGTAATTAAGTTAGTACTAAAAGCATGCGGTGCTGAAAAAGTTTAATAAACCTACCAACTAGAAATGTACGGTATGCATGTTTGCAAAATGAATTACACGTACATGTACATGTATACAGTACATAACCTTGGGGAAATTTGTTTTAAACCCATTGCTATGTGTCGATTTTGCACACGTGACTCCACGACTACCAAAAGTCACAGTGCAAAAATGTTGGAGCAAAGATTTGCTGCAGCTACAATAGCTTACCAATTGTTTAAATTTTGCCACTCACGTTGGAATTTTCCAATTCCGCATTGCATGTGCGTGAAATGATGGAACTTTATATTACTTGACATGCTGGAGTTAAATTTTGTTCTTGGGGTCAGATACATCGACTTGTTTAAGTACTAGTACATGTACAAGTTGTATATACAGGGTGTTCCGTTTACCATGATTTGCCCAATATCTTTTAAAATAAATACATATAGTAAATCTACGTAAAAGGTACATGTATCAGAATACATGATTAATAATATCAACTTGCCTTTTAAATTATGCGAGAATGAAAGGGGCTTCCGGTCCCCCTTCGGGGGCTCCCTTTGTAATTTTAAATGGGGACTCCCGTTGTTTTTTGTAGATTATGAATCTGCATTTACAACACAATAAGTTTTGTCTTTTAGATTTTTTTTTTACATCATCTCGGATGTTGCTGTAAACGATGTCCGAAATCGTGTAATAGGCCTACTGTACGTACGCCATTCACTTTTTATCAACAGGTGCAGTACATGTAGCAGTGCAATTCGATATTCGATTCTATAGAACCATTAACAAAGTGGGAGGATACGTAAAAGCTTATTCTCCATTTTTCCTAATTGTAATGTGTACATTATTTGTAAAGCCTATTTCAATTTTGCCTCTTGGGGTCAGTTTCGATCGCTTTAAAACATAGCCTATCCGTTAAAAAATGGCATATCCAAGAATGACGTCTTTTTTGTATAGAAAAAACGTGGTTTATTGCCATGAAACGAGAAATTTATGTAACAAAATTGAACATTAGACGTGAATCTAAACAGCCAAGAATATTCATATGAAAGGGCGTGAAGCTATCTTCACCTCGCAATGCGCAATAATAATAAAAACTGAAAATGCAGGAATTTCCAAGAAAATCCCATCACACATTAAACAAATTATAGATACAAACAAATAAACAATGAGAAAATAAATGGAGGACCATCAGGGCTAATTGACAGTAAGATTAGTGCAGAATAAAGTGCAAGATGAACACATTAGTTTCTGCCATGAGGTTAGTTTTGAAAGACGTCATGGGTTAAGATGACTGCCACATTATTACGCAGTAAGACACAATAGAGCCAATGATCTAAAATTGTAATCATTTCACGGTTAATTCCAAAACAAGTTCACGTTAGATGTCATTTGTGGCGCTATTGCAAATGAATACAAACCTGAACCAATAGATGGATGTTAATTGTCAGAAATTCAGAAGCCGTCATCTTCACGGGGCAGTTGACGATCTTCGAGCTCAACAAATAAAACTATGCACCAAATGAATAAAAACAAAAATCATCTTAAATTATTAACATCCAAATTATGGAATGCACGCGCATTAATACCTGAAACTTGTTGTCGGACGACAGTTTAATGTTGGAGGCGTTGCAAATAACCTTCAATCCGTGCAGCGCCTGGAATACAAAATAATGACAGAAAAGAAGGCAACTGTTCCATTAAATAACGTCTTAATTATAGCACCGATTTCGTACCTCTTTGCTCATGCTATTGGCTACCAAGCATAGCGTAGTGAAGGGCAAGAAGCGTCCAAAACAGATAAATATCAAGAAAATCTGGTAGATAAACCCAAATGTGGTGGTCGCAGTGAGAACCCATCTTAAACCAAAACAGCCTGTAATGGATTGACTGACAATAACTACGATCAAGGCTGGAGAAAACTGTCGGTCAGTCTTAGAGATAAGTTCAACGAGCTTCTGGTGCTTTGCCCGTAACACCCGAAGCACCATTTCCTCCTCTCGGTTCATGTTCCAGATACCGGAAGATGTTGTTGTCAGGTGATGGAGTTTCATGTTTATGTCACGAAATGCGTACTGCAGCGCCTTGCAGAACACGGCGATTAAAAACGGGTAATAATTTAGGACACTGATTTCAACGACGATCGAAAACACTCGAAGAATCAAATTTGCAATGCCGATGATTCTAATGCGACCAACGATGTATTTAGTATACAAGTAGTAAAGGCTAATTTGAATAACTACGATCAGCACTACCATGAAACAGAACATCCTTCGAGCAAATCTGAAAATCTGCTTGTCGAATGGAAGTAGATGGTGGTTCACATCTTGCCAGTGCTGGAGGTAAACCAGCAGTTGGCGAGATTTTCTAAATGAACTGATGAGTATTATTACGGTGGCAAATCGTCCAATGAACATGGCAGAAGTGATGGCCAAGTGGATGTCAAGTCCTCGAAACTTGAGAAAATCGAAAGATGAGTAAATGCCCACTGCCAAGTCGACGAGTATGACCAACAAGAACAGTATCGGTCGAAGATGCCCAACATTGCCATTTTTTCCACCCTTTCCGAAGGCAACCTCCCGCCTGTCGTCGCTTGCAAACGCCGGAAGTTGAGCTTGAAATAGTCCGAAAAATCGGCCCATGATGGCGAACGGCGATAACGCCTTGTTGATAACGTTTATCAGCTTCGCTTCGGCCTTTTCTTGCTCATTTCTGGAATGACGGACATCCATTGATTCGTGTGACGCTTTTACAAAAAAAGTTAACGTTGCCTGTTTACCCGATTCCGCGTCATAAGTGTTTCAGTAAGCGTTTGTGAAAGTATCATCATGGAACGGTTCGATCATGTAAACAGATAAAGATCCATAAAAACAATCGTTAAATTGGGGAACGCCTACAGGAAAAAGCTTGCACTTCGATTAATTGGACAAGAATTCAAACCCCTAGAAGTTCAAGCATTCTAAATGTTCATCAAATGCTTGGAAATGCGGCGAAAGTTATACTTGAGCTACAATAAGTCAAAATGAGCCATATAATTATTACTTTTATTATAACATAAATTTACAATATCGTTTTTTACTTTTTCCGATTTAATATGCATGGTAACTTAAAAAATACTTTTGGATAAGCAACTCTTGAGCGCCCCAATATAATTGATTATAATTTGTTTTTAACGGTAAAATCGCCAATTAATACCGACATGTGTATCGAAATTTGAATCTATAAAACCATCAATAAAGGGGAAGAATACCTACAAGGTTAGTCTCGATTTTTCCTAATAGTTTCTCTAATGGGGCAATTAGCGGTCATACAGGTCATTAGCGGTCATACAGTCATAAGGTCATTAGCAGTCATACTACTTAACAGAAAATACCACAATAGAAGTGTAATTTATGTAGAGTTTATGTTTATTTCGCTTCAACCACTAAGCAATCAATAAAGCAGACTGCTTCGACTGTTTCAAAATATCCTAAATTATCAGTAGGTAATCAGTAAGTAACAAAAATAACATTAAGGATAGATTTGCTTAAGACTAAAATATACTGCAATTAAAAGCGATATTTCGTTTGAGTGACGAATTTAAAACAGTTCTAGACAAATGAATTGCACAAACAATCATACAAAAATGATAGTTTTCATGTTTACCGTAATAAGGAATACCATAAATATAATGGAATACCATATAATATAATGCATTGCATGCATTTATAAAAAGTGCTTCAAAGAATTGCTGACCAAATAAGATCGTGGGTTCAATTACTGAAATGTATGCATAAAAATGAAAGTTACCAAACTTTAAGACAACAATTATAAAAAAAATGCCTTACTAAAGGATATATCGTGGTCTGACTTACTGATTGAAAAAATCGTATTGGTGAATATTACTACTGTATTTGAAATACGTTTTCTTGGTTATCTAAACAATTAATATTACATTTTTTTCAAACAATTTAATTTCAAAGAATATTTTTTTTTAAAAAAAATAACTCGTTTTAAAACTGACCTACTGATACAGTAGAACCTCCGTAAGTTGACCACCCAAGGGTGGAAACAAAATGGTCAACATAGGGAGGTGGTCAACATATAGATTTCCCTCTCCCATAAATTAACATGCATGGTGACCAACCAGTGTATGAAAATTTAGTCAACATACGGAGGTGGTCAACATAAGGAGTGGTCAACTTAGGAGGTTCTACTGTATTCTAAAAAACACACGCTAATCGAAGAAATCTACTGGATATACAGTATATACATGTATATATACCAAGAGATTATGATTGTTGCACCATTATTACGCAATACGATATGATAATCCCAACGATCTAAAAATAAGATAGTTTTCAGTTTTCTCTCATCAACATTTACATACATAGGAAGGGGTAACTGTTTTCACAGACCTGAGCCAATAGTCTCCTGTTAATCGTCGCAAATCCAGATGCTGTCAAAACTACAGGACAGCTGGTCATCTTCGATTTCAGCAAATTAAGCTAAAACCAAAGCAAAAAAAAAAAATAATAATGAAATAATTGTGTATAGAGAATTAAATTAAGGGATACTCGAAAATCGATCCTTACTTGAAACTTGCTTTCAGGAGACAGATTAGCATTAGAATTGCTGTAAATGGATTGAAGTCCATTTGAAGCCTGACAAACATATTGCGATAAATTAACAAATAAAACAGCTAAAAAAGCATTTTAAATTCTGTTTCTTGCACGCATACCATCTTGGTCAAGCCATCCGCCGTCAAGCAAACGACTGCAATTGACGCAAAGCGCAAGAGGCAATAACCCAACATCCATATCTGGAAGAGAACCCCGCTGAAAATTCCGCCCCCCATTTCGAGGGCAACCGATTTTAAACCAAAACATGTGCTTATAGTTTGGTTGACAATGATTAGCGTCAACGTGGGGGAAAACAGCTGATCGGTCTTGGAGACAAGTTGACTGAGCTTCTGATGTCTAGCCCGTAAGTTCCGCAACGTTTCCTCTTGGTCAGATTTCCACGGACCAGAAGCGGCTGACGTCACGAGCCGCAATGTCGTGTTTATGTCTTGAAAACCATACTGGAGTGATTGGCAAAATATCGCGCAACAAAATGGATGAAAATTAAGTATGCAGCATTCTAAGGTGGACGTGAGTCCCCGGAGAAAGAACCAAACAGCTCCAACAACGCTCGGATTAACAGTGATGGGATTAAAGTTGAAAATGCCGAGGACAAAGACGAAGCAGACCACAACCAACAACATCAGCAGAAACATTCTTCGCGCAAATCTATGAATCTTCTTGTCATAGTTGAGCAATACATTGTTGATTTTCTTCCATTCCATCAAATATGACCGCATCTGAGAAGATTTTAACCTCGTAAATAAGATGGTCATCATCGCAACAATCCTTCCGGAGTAACACGCCATCAAGGTAGCAGACTTGACGTCGAACCTGTTAATCTTCAAAATTTCAACAAACGACATTCTCAGACCACTTTCCACGGCCATCAGAGAAAAAATTAGCCAGGGTTGAAAGCAGCTAAAAACGAAATTTCTGAAGCCAGTTTTAGAGTCATCCTGCCGCACGTAAACGATTCCCAGAATTCGATTAAATGCAGTAAACTGGTACATCGCCTTAGTCATCACGTTCATCTGGCCATCTTCAGATTTCTCCCGAAAAAAGGCATTATTTCTGACACGGAAATGAGTTTGTTTCATTTTGCAGTAACCAGCATCAGTTCAAGTTTTAACTGGTGCAGAAAATATAAACGCAGCATGTGTTATTATCAAATTCAAGAAAACAAGGATGTCATTTTTCCACCTTTTAACATATTAAAAGTGGCAATTACTTAACTAGACACAGAAACACATCAGCAGGGGGATCTAAAATAAACGTCCAACAAATATCAAATAAACAGACCATATGGGATCTACCGATGCACTTTTAGATTTTAATTTCATATACACGTTTCAACATCGACGCCATCAATTCTAAATGAAATATTGCGCCGGCTTCGGGAATTACTATTTCTTGAGCAAGGCTAATCAAAAATGTAATATTCCCGATGAAATTTTGACAAGAAAAAATACAAAATTAATTTCGGTAAAAACTACATGTATTTCGATTCCATCAACATTTTTCCTAAGTGAATAATGTTAACAAGCATTCAAACATCCAATTTATCGAGTTTTTGACTACGGATAATCAAATGCTTTTCATTGATGATATCTCCATAATTTACATGTATTTTTAAACGTTTATTGAATAAAGCTTCTTGACTGTTTTAGAATATTCGAGACATTTTCCGATTTTCATATTACCAAATGCCTGTGAAATTCTAGCGTAAGTATTACAAAAAAAATCTGATTTGCAGTAGCCAAAAACTATGTTCAACACAGATGGTTTAACAAAGATACAGCAGACTCCAATTTCCACGAACCTACCATTGCGTTGATAGCTCCGAGTACAAAAATCTAAGTCCAGGAAAACGTACAAATACATGTACGAGCTCGTATATATATCTTGTTGCGAGATTAATATTTGCTTCTGGTGACTGCATTGCGACACCCCCATTCAGATGTAGATGTAGATTGTTACGCAGTTTGTGTAATACCACCACACAAAAATGCTTTGTTGGTCACTGTACATAGGTGGTCACTATACAAAGAATGCCTGAATTAAATTAAAATAATGAATATGTACACTTTACTTGTATTTGTAGACTGTAATAGACTACATGAAGTAAAAAACCACAACACCAAAAAGTACAGAATCATCGTGTCCATGTGCATTACATACAGTATATTTATTGACTTATTACACATTTATTTTTTTAAAAGAAATTATCAAGTTTTCCTTGTTTTAAATGCTTTTTGCTTCTTATGATCATGTTTTCAGTGATTTTTCCGATCTGAATAACATGATTGGCTGAATTATTTGAGAGCCACTAGGGTTAAAGTAGGAAGCAAGAGGTCAAATCTGTTAAGCCCCAATTTTTATAAAATTCCTGCTTAGCTATTTCCTAGAGGTTCACACATTGGCTGAATTATTTGAAAACCACTAGGGTTAAAGCAAGATGTAATGGGGCCTATCTGTTATCTGGTCACTTTTTAAGGTACATTGGCAATGTAAAAAATTGCAAAAAAGACAACACACACTGATCACTGTACACAATAGACAGGTGGTCACTTTTAAATACACAGAGAATTTTTATGAAGGAAATTTACACTAAAAAGTGGTCAACATAAACAGGTGGTCACTATAAGATTATAAGATTATAAGATTATAAGATTACCTGCAACATACCGATAACCACACATTAATACGACATACATTACATGTATATACAATGTACACCCTGGCAAATATAATTACATACATATCATCGCATGATATCGCAAAGTAACATACGAATTATTCTAGAAAACACGTCACACGTAGCATTGGACTGTAAATTTTCAGTCCATGCTATTGTAAAATGTTAACTGTGGAGGGTCGTAAAATTAATGTGTTAATTTGCTACATTTAATTATAAATGGTAAAGTTTAAATTTGCATTTCATGCAAATTTAAACTTATGTGATATTATCTATTTTCAGAATTGGCAGCAACCATGCATTGCACGAATGCATGGCAGGAAAGCATCGATGCTAAATTCCCGACAAAAAGCGGCGAGCTTTCTATCCATACCATTGTGTTATGCATGGTTGCTGCCAATTCTAAAAATAGAAATGTCAATTGTAACTTTGCTATAGATAACTTTCACGAGCAGACGACAAGCAGATGACGCGGTCTTGCCCCGCCCAGATCAGACTTAGTGGAGCACATCAAGGTATACGGTTACAAAAATGGCTGCCTGTGCTATAGATAAATTGCATTTATTTAGAAATAAACGAGAAAATTCACACAAAACGAGAAAATTCACACAATTTTTGATTTGCAGCGGCAAAACAGCATTAAAATATTTACTTTCGGGTAAAAACTCTATTCATGGGTAAGGGATATTATCTAATGGGGCATTTTCTTAGTTTTTAGAATGATCCTCCTTGATAGTGCCACGATTATCAGATTAATGTACCCAAGGTTAATTACACCAAGTTTACGATACATGCTGGATGAAAGCCATTTACTAAACTAAACTTATTTTGCAAAGTTGATCTGTCAAGGACTATTTGACTGTTGTACCATTACAAAGCAGTATGTTACAGTGATGCCAAAGATCTGAAATTGAGATTTTGAATGCAAATTTAAGATTAGCTCTTAATTTAACAATTCAAAACGAAATCCTACACCCACCTGAACCAACAAGCGACTATTAATCGTTGCGATTCCAGATGCTGTCAGTATCACCGGGCAGTTGGATATCTTCGATGTCAACAAATACAACTGAACGCAAAATAATTAAAGTGACATTCTTTCCACATTAGTGATCAGTATTAATGGCTAATAAATATAACAGTGCCTTCCTACCTGAAACATGCTTTCAGAAGAAAGATTAGAGTTGGATGCTCGGTATATGGATTGCACACACTTTGATGCCTAAAAAACAAAATGCACGAAAAAGATAAACGGCTCTATTTCAGAAAATGTTGCACGAATGCTTTGATCGAGAAAAATGGATGCTTTAATTAATACCAACCATTTTGGCCAAACCATCACATGTCTGGCATACGACTGCGAGCCGCAGAAAGCGGAGGGAAATCATTCCCATGGCCCAAAATACAAGGAGATTACTGTTGATCGTCCCAGCATAGACATCGACAAAAAATAATTTTAAACAAAAGCACATAGAAATAGCTTGACTGGAGATTATTATAGCTAAAGTCGGTGAAAAATACTTTTCGGTCTTAGCAACGAGGTCACAGATCATTTGGTAATTCGTTCGCAAACTGCGAAACACAGCCCCCTGATCAGAGTTCCCTAAATCTGGATCTCGCGATGTCATCAGCTGCAGTTCTGCATTGATGCTTACTAATCCATGTTCCATGGCTTTGCAAAATATCGCGCAAGAGAACAGGCACACGCTCATAACGCAAGATTCTACGACAGAAGTGCAAGTTCTCATGAAGTACCAAACAAAACCAATGCATGTAGGGTCAACAGTAACATACGGCAGATTAGCGTGGCAAACAAAATATTCAATCATTCCTGCCACAAACATCATCAGTCCAATCAAGTTTCGAGCGAAACTGCGAATCTTCTTGCCATGAGGTGTTAATAAATCGTTGACACCTTTCCATTGCAAAAGATAACACTTCAATTGACGTGACTTGAAACACGAAATTATGACAAGCGAAACTGCCGTGAGTCTCCCAGTGTAAGCCGAGATCATGGTAACTAACCTGATGTCAAGTTTTTGTCCGGGAATTCTCGAAATATCTAGACAGATATTAAGAACAATTTCAGTAACCATAAAATAAATTATGAACAGGGGTAGAAAGTACCGAAAAAATGCATCTTGGAGGCGATTTGAACTGGTATTCTCAAGATTAGCTGTCGATGGCTGCAGACGAGCTGGAAATACTCCGAGCCATCGCCCAATGGCTGCCAACGGCAGTAAGGCCTCACTAATCACACGCGTTTGTCCATCCTCTGCATTTTTACTATAAATCTTTGGAAATATTGCAGGATTTTGAGGAAGATAAAACATTGGTTAGATTGGGTATTTCCGCACAAAGCTACTGCAGACGAGTGCTATCTGGTAGCAAAATAAGGCACAATTATTTCCCTAGAAAAGACAAGAAATGACATGACATAATGCCAGGCATGCGAGTCATTTTTCCACCCTTGACAAATAAGTGGAAACCATCTATCATATCTATGTTCATGAATGAGTTTTTTTGGAAAAAAAAAACATTGACTGTTCCATCCATCATTTTTTTGATCTCGATACAAACATCCTAAAAGCGTCAGTAGTGTCAAAAATAATGCATTACGGCAACATGGATATTATGAATTTGTTGTCAAGATTCAATTAAAAAGAGTGCAGGTAATGTATAGAACGCAGAGGAAATTAAACTATGGCGAAAGCTGTGAATTCGAAATCCTCTCATCTTCATTGAATATTTGAAACTATTATGGTGGTGAGGTTCTAATGACAATGAATATTGCTTGGACATAGATGTCAATTCACAAATCCTGAAGCTGTCAAAACCACGGGACAGATTGTCACCTAATTCGCTTGCAGAAAGTAAAGCTAAGCAAAAAAAAACTAATGTTAACTATGATAAATAACACAATTTAGCTAATGGCCTATGCACCTGAAACCGTTTTCTACTGTTATACATTGTAGAACAAGATGCCTCGTGAATGTGCTTTTAACCCATTCGTGGACGGAAATAATTTCAATAAACGACATTCTTAGACCACTTCCCACGGCCATCATGGAAAAAATTAGTCAGGGCTGAAAACAGCTAAAAACGAAATTTCTGAAGCCAAATTTAAGAGTCATTCTGCCTCATGTAAACGATTCCCAGAATTCGATTAAATGCTGTCAACTGTGTCACACACGGGGAAAGTTATATCTGGAAATAGGCCATTTTCAAAAAGTTCTGTATTTTAGAATGTGAATTACAAGAAATGAAATGTTTTAATTTATCAGTTATAAAAACTTTAAAAATTTTACCTTTTAAAAGCCATGATTAGTAAAATGCTCAGAAATATGCGCTTGACTTTTCGGACACGCTTATAATTGCCAAGTTTCCAGATATAACTTTGATCGTGTGTATGTCCGGCTTTAGTCATCACGTTCATCTGGCCTCTTTCGGATTTTTCGGATTTGTCCGGATTTTTCCCTGATTATTTCTGACACGGAAATGAGTTTGTTCCATTTTGCGGTAACCATGCAGCATCAGTTCAAGTTTTAACTAGCGCAGAAATTCAAGTTCAAATTCAATCTCCAATTTAAGCATGTAAGCAAACAAGGATGTCATTTTTCCACCTTATACCCATATTAAAAGTGGCAATTAATTAACTAGACACTGACACACATCAGCAGGGTGATCTAAAATAAACGTCCATCAAATATCAAATAAACAGACCATAGGGGATCTACCGATGCACTTTTCGATTTTAATTTCATATACATGGTTTTAAATAAATTACTTACGTTTCAACATCGACGCCATCAATTTTAATGAAATTGTGCCTGCTTCGGGAATTTTTATTCCTTAATCAATTAAGGCTAATCAAAAATGTAATATTGCCGATGACATTTTCACAAGAAAATAATCAAAATTAATGTTCGATTAAAATTATTTCGATTCTATCAACATTTTTTCTAAGTCAATAACGTTATCAAGCATTAAAAATATGATCCAATTTGGCAATTTTTTGACTGCGGATCATCAGTTGCTTTTGATTGATCATATCGACATAGTTTATATGAATTTCTTTGAACTTCTATTGAACAAAGCTTCTCGATTATTTTTAGGCTATTCGAGACTTTTTCAGATTTTTATATTACCGTATGCCTGTGAAATTCGAGTATTACAAAAGAAAAGTTTTTCTTGTAAGAAGATTGATGAAAATCTGATTTACAGCAGCCAAAAACTATGTTCAACAAAGATAGACTCCAGTTTCCACTGAACCTACCATTAAAGTGTTGGTCCCGAAAAGTATTCTATTGAACTACATGTACTTGTAACGACAATCTTCGCTCCGAGCTATGAACTAAAATTAAACATTCGCTCTTTTTTTATTTTTAAAAAAAACTCAACATCCGCATACAGTGTTTTTCATTTCACATCCACACGTGAAACGAATGGTTCTTTACTTCAACAGGAGTACAAAAAGTCTAAGTCCAGGATCACGTACAATAAATATACTGTACATACATGTTTTAGTGAGCTTAATATTTGCTTCAGGTGATAGAATCGCGACACTCACATGCATATGTAGATGGTTACACGGTTTGTGTAATATAAAGAGTGAGTCAGGTACGTAACACGCAGGACACGGACCAATACATGTAGTCCTAAAGCCCCTTGGTGTCTGCCACCACGCAGTGTTTAATTGCTTTTCTGTAAAGTGCCATTTAAGGCGTGCTTAAATTAAAGGTACATGTGCTTATTTTTTGGATAGGAAAACTAACGATGTTCTCATTTAGGTGAGCTCTCACAATTCAGCATATACTGTATCTAGCTGTTTTGTCACGTTATTGCCTATCTATGCATGAAAATTCATTCGAATCGGCTTGGCTTGGAAAGGATAATTGGTGTATTTATGTCAAATATGAAGTATTTGACATTCTTAGTGGTACTATTCTCTCGTTGTCATTTTATGGTCAACGTTATGTGAACATCGTTAGCTTCTGGCCAAAAAAGCACTTTGCAGAAAACTGCATGGTGCCCGACGTGTTCCGTTTATCATGATTTGTCCAACATCTTTTAAAATAAATAGTAAATCGTAAAAGTTATCAGAATACAAGATTAATAATAACAACATGTCTTTTAAAATAATACATGTATGCATGCAAGAATTATAGGGCCCCCGTTCCCCCTTGTGGGGATCCGAGGGGTTGTGCTTTTAAATGGGAATTAAGCCCCATTTTTTTGTGCCGATTATGAATATGTACTTACCGGTAAAACACAATAAGATTTGTCTAAAAGATTTTTTTTGGCATCATCTTAGATGTTGCTGTAATCGATGTGACGATGTCCGAAATCGTGTAATATGCAATTCACTTTTTTCAACAGGTATTCAGCTATAGTGCAATGCCTGTTGAAAAAAGTGAACGGCGTATTACACGATTTCGGACATCGATTACAGCAACATCTAAGATGATGCCAAAAAAATCTTTTAGACAAAACTCATTGTGTTTTAAGTGCAGATTCATAATCTGCACAAAAAAATGGGGCTCCCCATTTAAAATTACAAAGGGACCCCTCCAGATCCCCCATTCCCCATAGGGGGACCGGGGGGCCCTTAATTCTTGCATAATTTAAAAGGCAAGTTGTTATTATTAATCTTGTATTCTGATAACTTTTACGATTTACTATTTATTTTAAATGATGTTGGACAAATCATGATAAACGGAACACCCGGTATACCCTCTGGTAAATACGAGCTTGTACAATGGTTAAAGAACATAAATATTAGTAACGTGAATTATTCCAGAAAACACCTCACATGTCGCATTGGACTGCAAATTCTCAGTGCATGCTATTCTAAAATGTTTACTGTAATAGACAGGGCAAAAAAAAGTTATATAACTGCTGTATAGGTGGTCGTAAAATTAAGGTGATGTGTGAATTTGCGACATTGTAAAGTAAAGTTACAATTGGCATTTCAGTTTTCTTTATTGGCAGCAATCATGCATTGCTCAAATGTATCGCAGGAAAGCAAACATGATAAACTGTAAATACGGTAGTTTCCGACAAATCGCGGCGAGCTTTCATGTCATGCATTCTTGCAATGCACGGCCATTTGCTGCCAATTGCGACGACGCAATACAATTTTTTGAATAGCACGATAAGAGAATGTGTAATACAAACTGATTACAAAGTCACATGCGATATATTTTCTAGAAACCTCACATGTCAGCTGTGTAGTCAGATTTTACTCAGATGTTATCATATAGATTTCACCCTGCATAATTAAATACCACGAATTATATGTGAATATATCTGTTAAAAAATCAAATGCTGCCATGAATGCAAGCTATTTACTTAACTATACTTATTCTCCAAAGTTGTTCTTTCAAGGACTATCTGACTGTTGCAACATTACCAAGCAGTATGTTACAGTGATGCCAAGGATCTGAAATTGCGATTTTGAAGGCAATGATTAGCTTTTAATTTAACAATTCAAGACGAAACTTTATACCCACCTGAACCAACAAACGACTATTAATCGTTGCGATTCCAGACGCCGTCAGTATCAGCGGGCAGTTGGACATCTTTGATGTCAACAAATACAGCTGAACACAATAATTAAAGTGACATTTTTTCCACATTATTTAACAGTATTAACGGAAGCGCTTTCCTACCTGAAACTTGCTTTCAGAAGAAAGATTAGAGTTGGATGCTCGATAAATGGATTGCGCACATTTTGATGCCTACAAAACAAAATTCAAGATTTCAGAAAATTTAGACGAAAGCTTAATTAGCACGAGAAAATGGAAATTTTGCATACGAACCTTTTTTGCCAAACCATCAGAGGTCCAGCATAGAGCTGCGAGCAGCAAAAAGCGGATGGCAAAAATTCCCACAATCCAAATTAAGGAGAGATTTCCGTTGATCAACTCAACATTAATGTCGACAAAAATTAATTTTAAACCAAAGCACAGAGAAATAGCTTGACTGGAGATTATTATAGCTAAAGTCGGTGAAAAATACTTTTCGGTCTTAGCAACGAGGTCACAGATCCTTTGGTAACTCGCTCGCAAACTGCGAAACACAGCTTCCTGATGAGATTTCCTCAAATCTGGATTTCGCGATGTCATCAGCTTCAGTTCAACATTGATGCTTACTAATCCATGTTCCATGGCTTTGCAAAATATCGCGCAAGAGAACAGGGACACGCTCATAACGCAAGATTCCACGACAGCAGTGCAAGTTCTCATGAAGTACCAAACAATACCAAGGCACGTAGGGTTAACAGTAACGTACGACAAATTAGCGTGGCACACAAAGCATTCATACATTCCTGCCACTAATAACATCAGTCCAATCATGTTTCGAGCGAAACTGCGAATCTTTTTGCGACGAGGTGTCAATAAATCGTTGACACCTTTCCATTGCAAAAGATAAGACTTCAATTGACGAGACTTGAAACACGAAATTATGAGAAGCAAAACTGTCGTGAGTCTCCCAGTGTAAACCGAGATCATGGTAACTAACCTGATGTCAAGTTTCTGTCCGTAAATTTTCGAAAAATCAAGACTGATATTAAAAGCAATTTCAGTGACCGTAAAAGATATCATAAGCAGGGGTAGAAAGTACCGAAAAAATGCATCTTGGAGGCGATTTGCACTAGCATTCTCAAGATTAACTGTCGATGGCTGCAGACGAGCTGGAAACACTCCGAGCCATCGCCCAATGGCGGCCAAATGCAGTAAGGCCTCATTAATAACACATGTTTGTCTGAAACACGCGGATGTTCCTCTCACAGCATTTTTACTAGAAATCTTTGGAAATATGGCATGATTGTGAGATACGTAAAACATTGGTTAGACTGGGTATTTCCGCACAAAGCTAATGTAGACGAGTGCTATCTGGTAGGAAAACAAGGCGCAATTATTTCCCTTAAGACAAGAAATAACATAATGCCAAGCATGCGAGTCATTTTTCCACCCTTGACAAATAAGTGGAAACCATCTATCATATATATATAAATTCATGGACGAGTCCTTTGGAAAAAAACTGACTGTTCCATCCATCATTTTTTGACCTCGACACAAACTTACCAACGAGATCAGCAGTGTCAAAAATAATGCATTACGACAACATGGACATTATGAATTTGCGGTCAAGATTCAATTAAAAAGAGTGCAGGTAATTTATACAGTGCAGAGGAAATTAAACTATGGCGAAGGCTGTCAATTTGAAATCCTCTAATTTTCATTGAATATTTGAAAATACTCTGGTGGTGAGGTTCTAATAACAATGGATATTGCTGGGACATATAGCAATTAAAGACTTACCTGGAACTATACAGGAAATTTTATGTTGATTCACAAATCCTGAAGCTGTCAAAACCACGGGACAGACGGTCACCATCACTTTAACAAAGTAAAGCCAAGCAAAAAATAAATAATATTAACAACGCTTAATAAAATTTATTTTGTTAATGGCATCTAGTACCTGAAACCATTTTCAACTCTTTAGAAACGAGATTTCTCGTGAATGTACACAATGGCCAGAAATATTCCGAGCCATCTTCCAATAGTTACCACAGGCACAGCTGATTTCGGAAATTTTCTGGAAATACGGAAGAATATCTGGAAAGCTTGAAAAGTATTGGTTACAATTTAAATACAATATTAAAAGCCCACAGAAATGGTATTCATTGGACTAACCCACTGCACTAACCAACTAACCTGATCATGTTTTATTTCAAAGTACGAATTATACTCAAAGCCACCTATGCCAGAAGGGGCAGAGTCCCTTTAGTGCATTACCTCCCTGCTTTGCGCAAAGAACCATTTATATAATTCGCGCATTTTCCATTCACCCATAAGCAAAATTTATGTTGAGCTTTTATCAGTTGTTGTACAGAAGGTGATATTTATTGTCAATGGTATTCATTGGACAAAACTAGTACATCAAAATATTTCGATAAATAGAACCACGATCCACGGAACGGTGATCTGTTTTATTCAAAAAGAAAATACATTTATAAAACGAGTCAACACAGCGAATGAAGACCAGTGAGAATGACAACATTCAGTTCCAGTAGTTGTGCACATGCAACAGCATCTGTTGCATTTGTGCAAAAGGTAACTAGGCAACATCCTATTAGTATTACGAAAATAATGTGAGATTGGTGTATAAATATAGAAATCGGATCGTCTGGGTCGATTTTTTATGCATGGTCAATTGTAATCAACAAAAAATTTAACAGCACGTTCAAAAAGTTCTGTCTTTTAGAATGTGAATTCTAATGTGAAAAACTAAAAAATGTTCAGAAACATGCGCTTGACTTTTCGGACAAAACTTAAATTGGTAAGTTTCCAGAAATAATTTGTCTCATGTATGACCAGATTAATGAAATATTAGTCCACATAGTTAAAAAACGACATTTGGCATAGAAAGCTAATTTAAAATTTGAAACCAGTGCTTGATGGCTTATTTTAGAAGTACATTTTTTTGTTCTCCACGGTTTCAGTTAAATTAATCAAAACGCTAGCTCATGACATTTGAAAACGTCTAACGCTTTCAAAACATTTTGGTCATAACAAGGATCCTTCTGAATTCGTTTAAACCAGGATAAAGAACAGGATATAGAACAGGTTATCGGTTCATTTTGAAAAATTAAATTATTGTATCACCAAAAAAATATAAACAGGTTATATTGCGTATGATGTTACACACAACGCTAAGCATAAGCAATGCATGTACCTGTCAGTAACAAAATCTGTCAGTAAAGTTTTCATTCCAAAGAAAACATTTAAAAAAAATGTTAGGCTACAATTGTATTTCAGGTACGTAGCCTCTCTGAGCACATAATGGCTCATATAAATTGGGAAACTTGTAGGAACACAAACGTTTTTAAAGGTACCGAAAAATCAGCCCGATTACAGAAATCAAGCGAAGCATAGGTATTCTATCATAGATACAAATGTTTTATTTACATTTTAAAGTAAATTTCATCATAAAAATTCTTTTTTTCAGAAGTGCAAGAACTTGGAAGATTTTATGGCCATCATGATTAGCACGAGCACATACAAGTAAAACAATGAATAAAACTTAAAATTCATTCATTGGTTTCACTGATGTTCAAAATCTTACCTCGAAGGCAGTGATTAATAGGAAGGAGTAAAGACGACAGTTCAATCAAAATTCAAAAATGAAGTTAACCGAGTATCAAGAAGTAATTACATTGTATTTGTAACAGCATTCATGAATTTTGCACCAGAGAGAGAGAGAGACGTAAACAGTGTCGAGGAACTAGCCTCGCTAACTGACTTGGTAAATCCTTTTAATATTCTGTAGATTAGTACATGACGAAATTAAAAATAAAAAAAATGACAAAAATTATGACAAAAAAATGATATCAAGGGTTAGATGAGAGTTTATGATGAATTTTGCACAACTACAATAGAATATGTCACAGTAATTCCGATGATCTAAAATAGAAAAGATAGGGGAAATTGGGGTTAGCTGAGGAGAGTTCACAGGTTTTCATCTTTTTTTTGCATAGTCTGCAAGCGGAACTTCAGTTTGTAAAAAATTAACCTTCACAAATATTTCACAGGAAGAAAACGTGGTTTACATTCTCATAAAATTAATCATGGAATTATTGAACAAATGAAATTTTTTTGATCTTTACCTTTAGCAATAATTCAATGTTAATTATCCAGAATCCCGAAGCTGTCAAAACCACTGGGCAGTTTCTCAACTTTGATATCAGCAAATAAAGCTGTACGCAAATACAAAAAAAAAATTACGTTTTATCAAATGCTTAAATATAAGGGAAATGCCAACAACTTCCTCACCTCAAACTTGCTCTCAGCAGTCAAGCAAGAACAGTCAGCCTCATAAATAAACCGTAACCCATTCAAAGCCTTGTGCATGAAACATTTAGTGAAACATGTCAATGGAAACTCGAAACATAAGAACAAGTTATGGAGACCAGAATACCTCTCGCTTACCTCTTTGGTCATGCGGTCAGCAGCAAAACACATGAACGCGAGAATTGGTAAGCGGATGCATACCATCGCCACCGCAAAGATATTACGGTAAATGCCACTTAGCCTGCCGAGATCGTGCGGCACTACTACCAATCTCATTATAAAACACAATGACAAAATCTGGTTGAAAATTATTACAGTCAACAGAGGTGAAAATAGTTTTCCAGCCTCCAAAGCCAGATCAGCAAGCATCTCGTGCTTCTCCCGCAATCCTCGAAATGCCGCTGCTTGGTGGACATTTACCAGTTCTGGTCCCAGACAAGCTACGCGTCGGAGTTTTGCGTTCACTTCTTGAAAGCCATGCTCCAAGGCCTTGCACAGAATGGCGCAGGAGAAAGGGTATAACAATACCATGCAGATTTCAAAGACCGAAGTAAGAAGTCTTAGGTAATACCAAAAGCGTTTAATCGAATCACCATTGAGGTCTTCCAAATTATAATAGATAGGGAGAAACTCAAACATAAGAACAATAATCATCATCGAGACGAACACTCGTCGAGAAAACTTGCGTATCAGTTGTTCGTGTGGTCGTAGTAAATAGTCGACGCTTTCCCATTTCAACAAATATTGCAAGAAGTGACACTTTTTGATCATTGACACTATAACGACTGCTATCGCAACAAACCTCCCCAGACAGATGGACAACATGCGAGTTGCACTAAAAACCAGGAATTTCCCATGAAACCCGGAGTAATTCGAAGTCGAAATGTGTATTAGCAATTCTATAATCATTAATGATAAGATAAGCAAGATCGGGAATCTTTCCAGACTAGCTTTTTTAACGACCGCATTCCGCTTGGCAGAGATGGATACATGCGTCGGAAATATTCCGAGCCACCTCCCAACGATGGCCATGGGCCACAAGGCTTTGTTTATCACATTCGCCTCCCCAGCATCGGTCGTTTTCGGAGGATTTTCTGGGAAAACGGAATAATTTCTCGAGATGAAATACATCGTATGTGATTTGGACGTTTACTCAGCTGGTGATCGAAGTTCACCGTTGCCCGGGTGAAATTGCGTGGCGAATGGGCGTCGAACGCAATTGGTTTAAATACAAATTTTGAAATTCCACAGAAATTAATTTCTAACGATTGGAATCGAGATGCATGGACAGGACATCCTTTATTCCATTTTTGAAAGTTGCATTCATATGTTCCATCATATTCACATTCCCAATGCCTGCATGTTGCAACAACGAACAAAGACTGCCATTAATTTCAAATATATAGTTATGAATTGCTAGTGTCGACTTTCCCAATACCGTTTTGCAAACTATATTTCTTAATTGAGCCAGAAATGTAACGCATCAAAACTAACTATAGCGGAGGGTACATGAACATTATTATATTAAAAAAATTTGGTCGATTTATGATGAATGGTAAATAGCAATCATGTTGATTACAAAACACCATGCATCAAAAACAGCCGACAAAAACGAACATCTTACAATACACGGAGATAAAAAGAGTCAAGATCGATATTGTCGCCGTTGAAATATTAAAACACACCGCCATCGTCATAAAGGAAAATAGCACGCTTAGGCTAGAAACACAACAAAACTTTTAAATTAAGAATGATAATTTTTTTACCACTAGCGCCAACCAGCGGGCAAACCATCGGTAATTTAAATGCATTACCAATATTTGCCCGCTGGTTGGCGCTAGTGGTAAAAAAGTAACATTCTTTCCTAGAAGTTTTGTTGTGTTCGTCGTACCCTTAGAAATAATAAAAGCTTAATCTTAATATACATTCACATAGTTTTAGGAAAATGAGGTTTGACAGAGCTATGGACTCCATATCCTGAATGTCCAGATGATGCTCTTCTTAATGGTGATTTTTAAAACGAATTTGTTCGATTTTAAAACACGTATTTATTTTTTAAAAATAATATATGGACTTTACACACTGGGCCACCCGGGCTAGAGCCCTGTCCGCCCCACCCTTGTGGGGGCCATGGATAGAAAGTTACTTTAAAATTTGAACGAGTGCGTGATGCTTTTTTTACAATTACCAATTTTGTTCTTTCATTTAAATTTATCAAAACAATTGAAAAAAATTTGAAAACAATTAGTCAAACGCTTTCAAAAAATCTTGAACCTAAAAAGTATCCTTCTGAAATGCCTGTTAACTGTCGATTTTGAATAATAAATAGCTGGCAATTCGATATTAGCAGTAATCGTCCGCAAAACTGAAATTTTGTTATGCAATCCATGCAGATTTATTTTCAAAATGGACCAATCAAATGATCATTAAAACAATCTCCTTTAAGTGTGCGAAATTAACATAGGGATGTTTTCAAATATTTAAAACAATAGTACCGATTTAAGAAATAATGTACGAGTATCGATTAATGCAACTGTGAAATGTAGCGCGTATTAACGAAATTTATCAATAAAAAAAATATTATGTGAATATGTCTGCGCTATAAACTCATTTTGATCAAATACAAAAACAATTTTACGCCGTTTAGGCTATTTCATTTAGAAATATAGATACATTAGGGCTCTTATAGATCGGGAAACTTCTTTTACGACCAAATACGTAGGCTATTGCAAGAGACCGTGTTTGGTTGTGTACAGGTTACAGTAAAGTCAAAACTTTCATTTAGATTTTATATTAATTCTTATCGCCACATTTCCCCTTTTCAGAATTAATAGGGCTTTCATCGCCCATTGAGGTATTTCGGCATTCATTATGTTTGGTTTTCATTACAACAGGTAAGCCAAGTACAGAGCATTATTAACTTTTTCATTTTAAAGCAAAGACATTTGCTGACAGATGTATAAACAGATGTATGTAACACCAAAATAAAATATAAAATTCTCTCATTAGTTTTGCTGATGTTCAGAACAATCTTACCGTGAAGGACGTGATTAATGGGAATGTGCAAAGACGACACGTTAATCAAAATTTTCAAAAAGCACGTTGGCCGAGTACCGAAGAAGCAAACTGGAAGCCGCAATCACGAATGTTCCACTGCTACCACACAGTACGTTAAGGTAATTCCGATGATCTAAAATAGAGAAGATCAAAGATTGGAAATTTGAGTCAGGTGAGGAGTGGTCATAGGTTTTCATATTTACGCAAACTCTGCTTACTCTTAGCGAAGTTCTAATTTTCTAAAATAAATTCAGTATATGGTGTCAGAATATTCATTGTACATGTATTTTCTAATTCCAGAAATGTTACGATTTAAAAATGACATCTTTCATACATGTTTTGAAAATGACGTTAATATTGCGTAAATTTGGCACCGTTTATTAAAAAAAAATCTTAGCAAATATTTTTAAGGAACAAAATATGAAATGTGGTCTTCGGACAGGTAACATAAGCAACACCAAAAATGAAATACACAAATCCCTCATTAGATTTGCTGATGTTCAGAACAACCTTACCGCTCAGGTTTTACATCAATGAAGCTTATAAAGGCGCTTATCAATTGCACATTCTCTATGGGAATTATACTGAATTTGCAACGAATGGTTTGAATACAAATGCTCAAAAACATTTGCTGACAGTAGCGCATAGGTAACACGAAAAATGAAATAAAAATTCGCTCAATAATTTTGCTGATGTTGAGAACAACCTTACAACGAAGTTTAATGGGAATGTTTAAAGACGGCCTTTAAATTAATTTTAAAGAAGAAGAAGAAGATCCGCTTCGAGATGCGTAGTATAGCAACAACTACCTTCGAAATATTCCCATAAACAACGGAACCACAGTATGTGATGGGCCATAGTAAGAATCAATGAAGGTTTCAGATAAATCGTGAATGTATGTCGAAACTGTAAATTTACCTGAAACAATAAATCCACGTTAATTATCCAGAATCCCGACGCTATCAAAACCACTGGGCGGTTTCTCAACTTTGATACCAGCAAGTAAATCTGGACGTATAAATACATTAAAAAAATGTTTCATTAAATGCTTAAATACAAGGTAAATGCCAACGATTTTCTCACCTCACACTTGGTCTCATCATTCAGGTAAGAACAATCTGCCTCGAAAATACACCGTAAACCACTCGAAGCCTGGGGTGAAATGCAACAGTAAAAACGTGAACCAGAAAAGCAATTTATGGAGACTAAGATTCAGCTCGCTCACCTGTTTGGTCATGCGGTCAGCAGCAAAGCACATGACCACGAGACTAGGTAAGCGGACGCATAGCGCCACCACCATAACTAAAATGCTATAAATTCCATTTAACCTTTCAGGATCGGCAGGCACAGCAGCAATTCTCAAAGTAAAACACAATGCCAAAATCTGATTGAATACGATTAAAATCAATGGGGGTGAAAATAGGTTTCCAGCCTCCAAAGCCAGTTCAGCAAGCTTCTCGTGCTTCTCCCTCAACCCTCGAAATGCTGATGCTTGTCGAGACGCTACCGAATCTGGAACTAGATGGGCTACGCGTCGTAATTTTGCGTTCACCTCTTGAAAGCTATGCTCCAAGGCCTTGCAGAGAATGGCACAAGAGAAATTGTATGACAATACGATGCACATTTCAAAGGCAGAAGTAAGAAGTCTCAAGAAATACCAAGCGCATTTAATGGGACTGGCAATATCGGCGAAATGATAAGAGAGAGTGATATACTCGTAGATAACGACCATAAGCAACATTGAGACGAAAATGCGTCGAGAAAAGTTGCGGATCCGCTGTGCGTGTGGTCGCAGTAAATCATCGACGTTATCCCATTTCGAAAAATACAGCAGGAAGTGGCGTTTTTTGAACAAGGACCTTACAACGATTGTTATGGCAAGAAACCTCCCCAGACATAAGGATAGCATGCGAGTTGATTTAAAGACCAGCTTTTTCCCATGAAACTCGGAATAATCCGAGGTCGCCAAGAACATTAGCGTTTCCATAATCATGATTGACAAGATAATCAAGATCCTGACATTTTCCAAACTAGCTTTTTTAACGGCAGCATTTCGCTTGGCAGAGATGGAAACATGTGCCGGAAATATTCCGAGCCACCTCCCAAAGGTGGCCATAGGCCACAAAGTTTTGTTAATCACATTCGCCTCCCCAGCATCGGCCGTTTTCTGAGGGTTTTCTGGGAATACGGAATAATTTCTCGAGATGACAGGCATTGCGTGCGATTTGGATTTTGGACTCTTGCTTTGCAGGTGAAATTGGCAAAGGGCGTCGTGCACAATTTGTTTAAATACAGCTTTTGAAACTACAGAAATTAATTTCTAACGATTGGAATCGATCGAGATGCATGGAAAGGCAATCCTTTATTCCTTTTCTGAAAGTTGCATTCACGTCCACAATTCATTCACAACGACGAACAATGACTAGAGAACATGACAAGATAAATTTCAGACAGTATGTAGATATACCATTATGAATAACTCGAGTGTCGGCTTTCCCAATGTCGTTTGCCAATTACATCCTTTAATCGAGTCCGACATATAAAACATCAAGACTAACCAGACTTAAGTTACAGAATAAAGAGAGTAGTCCTAAATATACAAAAAAACCATACGTTTGGGACGATTTTGAGTAAAGAGTATCAGGGTTAACTGACACCATTTATAAATATGAATACATCAGCATAATCAGAAATGGCATGATGCAAAATTAGCGCGAAATCACCAATTTAAAACAAAACAGATGGTTGAGAACAAGAAATGAGCAAAACATGCATAGGGTATGCAAAAATATACAATTTGTGCTAAGAAACACCAAGAATTTCATCATTCCATATCTTGGCAAAATCACTGCAATTGCTGCACCATCACCAAACAAACGCTCAGGATGATGCCTGCAATCTAAAGAGCAAAGGAACCTTAATTCGTTCCACATTAAAACCCTAATAAAGCACATGAAATCAGAACTGATAAATTAAATATCATCCCTTACAGTCATGAGTAATCCACTGTCCACGATCAAATATCCCGAAACTGTCAATACCACCGGAATGCTAGCCATCTTGGACTCTATCAAATAAAGCTGAAAAAGTTGGAAAATGTTAAGTTTTTGTTAAAAAAACCATAAAAATCATTGTGTTTAACTGTTTTGCAACCTGAAATTTGCTTTCGTCGTTCAGCGTGGCGATGGATGTCTTGTAGATGGTTTGCAAGCCGCTCGATGCCTGCCGGAGGAAAACGACCAATTTTTATTTTATAAAAAAGAAAGAAGCGTCAACGCAACTTGCAATATTTCTTACCTCTTTGGTTAAGTTGTCAGCAAATAAACATACAACACAGATGATGGAAAAGCGAATGCAAGCAGTTCCGAAAAGCAATAATTGAACCACTCCACCGCTGAAGAAGCCCCATCGCACCTCGTTCCAAATATTGTACAAATTGAAACTCAGCGATATCGCCTGGTTAATTATGACCAAGATCAGAAAGGGAGAATATAAGTGACCTGTATTGGAAACTAGATGGCAGAGTTTTTGGTGCCTTTTTCTCAAATGAAAAAAAGTCTCTTCACAGTCAGATTTCTGGGCATGTAACTGGTGGCGAAGCTTCGCATTCACATCTTGAAAACCAAGTTTTAAAGCTTTGCAAAAAACGGCGCAAGAAAACGGAAAATAGCAGTTGATACAGAATTCCGTGACAAGGGTGACAACCCTCAACGAAAACCAGAGCAAGTTCAAGCTGGTGTATCCCGATGGATCCAGATATACCGTGTTGTAACAGGAAATGCTTAGTGCGAAGAAAGTGGTCACACAAACCATAAACGCAAACATTTTCCTCGCGAACATCTTCAACCGTTTCTCAAAAGGTAACAGTAATTCGTCAAAGACTTTCCACTCCAAAAGATAAGGGCGCAGTTCACTGGATTTGTTAAACGAAATGGCCAAAATTGTCACCGCCACTGTTCGGCCGAGATAATTCACAAACGTAGCGAACAACTCAAAATTCATCTGCATGTCCCTAACAGATTTTCGTTGTACGTATATAATGTCGAGGACCAATTCTGTGAGCATCACGGTTATAATTATCAGAGTTGCTAAAATTTCGAATAAGACCTGCAAGCCACTACTTTCATTCGCATCTGATGGCGCGGAAACTTTAGGAGCTATCCCGCACAACTTTGCAACAATACGAAATGGCAGGATCACTCTGGCCATGATGTTTTGCTGAATGATAATATGGGGATTTGGGCGAATTTCAGAAACGTTGGAATGAGAAGGGGCAAAAAAATGCATGAGAAATTGTTGCAGTAATTATCTTGGCAATCAAAAACAATAGCTACTGTGGTCAGGCAACCTGCAAATGGCAACTAGAGGAAACGATTTCAGAAAATACAGCACATATGTGGGCTTTTCATGTTGTAATAAAAGTTGCATATCTTTTTAGTGCGACATGATTGCCCAACAGCTATAATTTTGCATAGTCCAATTCCATTATTGTCAGTGAAGGTATGGGCAAATTGAACATTGATGAACACAACCTATAATTTTCTAAACTGTTATTCTCTTGTAACGTTTGATATAATGCCACATATATGCATAATAACTACAGCAATAGAAACTTATCTGATAATCAAGTTTCATAAAATAATCCGGCATGCAGAATTTAAGAATCAATTATGCAGTCAGTCAGTAATGATAAAATGGTAACAATGACAAGGTCGAAAAGGACGTTGTCTGATCAATGTTTCAATATGACATGGGCGAGGATATTTTAAACGAAATGAAGCAAGGCATTTTTGTAAGAAAAAATATTTTAGCCAGTTAAAGTTAATTACAAAAATAGTCTTCCTACAGGTCTTCCACAAGTTTCCGCTAAATAGCAGTAGCGTTCAAAGCATGCCATGTTAAAACTTGATTAAGCTGTGTCACCTCTAACGAATAATTGTGAAACGTTGGAGTTTTCATTTTAAAATCCACGTTAGTAAAATTTGCAGAAATGTGCACGTGATTTCTCGTGCGTGCCTAAACTATGTAATAAATTGCCTCGTCAGTAGCCTGCTCTTAACATAACATTACGGCTCCAAATCAGATGACTAAATTGTTGAGCATCCAAGACATAACTTATTTCTTAATTTTGCCTACCTTGTTGTTTGAAAAACTTAGCAAGATATTCAATTAAAGATGTTTTGGTCCAGATGGGGACGAATTGACAGTATTGTTGTTATTTTGGTATAAATATTGCAATCTGAATGAATTGAGCATTCATTCCGCTCCCCACAACACAAGGCAGATAACAACATGAATCTCATACCAAAACGCTCTTTAATATGTACAATTATATTAAAAACTACATTTGTACAGCATGCAATAGAAATGTGTAACGGAAAAATTACAAGGACATAGTTAATCCAATTTAAAAGGAAGATTTAGTCTACATAAATCGTTAAAAGCCGCCAATGAAATTTTTCGCATTTGCAATGCCCACGTGTAAAATCCCAGAAGCTTTCGATTTTAGTCCAATTATAAACAAACCTGACAAGGCGGTCATGGAAGTTCCCGAAGTTCGAGATTCGTGAGACATCAGAATCTGTCGGTTTCCATTAGAATGTTATCAAGTCAACGAGGTTACCTTTGGGCTGAGCCATTTGCTCTGGGAAAAAGCTGACTAAGGTGTCAAAAAGTTGCGATCTGCCACGAAAACACTCGTCCATGTCAACAGTTTCAGCTAGAAAATAAATTCTTAAAATTAAGAAGCCATAAGAAAATAGGCTTCTTATGTACAACAAATTGGATACCTGCAGTAGATTTATTCTAATAGACTAAACTAATAATAGGGTGCAAAACATTCAGATCCCATAATGCCTGTTCTGCAAGCATTACGGGATTTACATACATTACAATAAATCAAAGACTCGGTCTTCACAAATTCTCCCCCCCCCAAGATACACATTTACAGTTTTAAAACACGACTAAATTTACGGAACTTTGCTAAAAAATATGCCCAGTTCACTTTTGCTCGAAGGTGCGTATTTTTAACGAAATTTATACAATCTGAAAAATGGCAACCCAAAGCCATTTTCTTGATCTTAATCGAGGGTTTGAGAATCATTGCAGATGATAAAATATTTCAAGAGGTTCAATCCACAATTCATCCCAGTTTGATAGAAATGTAGGTTTGTCTACATGAAAGGCATGAAATTCCAGACATTTTTACACCACATTAAACTTAAAACTGTCAAGTTTACAACAGGAAATTGTCCAAGTAGCTACATTTTTAAGAATTCTTTTTCATTGGGATGGAAACTCTGAATCAATTGAAAAGCACACATTTAACTTAGCTTGGAACATAACATTCATATTCGTATCCCAGGAAGGAAACAAAAAATTAAGCAATGCATACCTTGCATAGCTTCCACTTCATCAGATGGTTGCTTAAATAAAGTGGATGCCAACAGCTGAAATTCTTTGGCTTCGTCCGAGTCGGTGTGGTCAATGGTGGCCGAAAGGTCAGTCTGCAAATAATGCAGTGCTTGAATGGTGTCTTGGGCAGCAATCTCTTGAAACCAGTGCCTCCTGATAAGATGCTTACAGCGCCTTAGCAGTTGCCCTCTAGATGGTCTGCACAACTAATTCACAAGAATAAAAATCTTATCAAACACTGCAAAAAGCACAATTTATTGCTATGGCAATGGAATACAAAAATATACACTTGCCTTCAAAGACCAGAAATCGTCCAACCTCATTTTTGGAGAATTTGTCTTTCCAGGATTTCCTCCAAAAAGATAATGAATCTTAATTTGTAGGAACAAGAAACAGAAAATTAATCGATGCTCAAAAAGTTGGTAGGAAATTTTGTAAATGTGGACAGGCAAAATGTCTAAACAAGACAGTTTCAACAAATATCCTGTTTGAATATCATGAAATGGATCTGGATGGTTTTCAAAATTTTTGCAAGCTTTGGGAAAAAAAGATGGGGAGAAAAACACTTTTTTTTAAAAGCATAAAAATTAAATACAAAGGAGTATAGAATTGTTTCCTGTCAGCATAGAGGTCATGAGAAAATACCTTAAAAATGTGACAAGCTAAAATGAAAATATCCAACCTTCCGCACGTGGTCATAAACGAGTTGATGGGCAAAGCGAGGGCAAGGCTCTACATGTTGCATCTTTGCCCAATACTGTTGACCAAAGTTCTCATTCTTGTAAACGCAAGACCATTTGCTCTGTGTGATATCATACACCCAGAATGAGTTCCTGACGCTTTCTTCTCGCTTGTCCTTATCCTTGCTCATTCCCTAAACATAAAACGATCCTAAATGTTGAATGTACAACAGAACCAAAGAAATGAAATGAAAATGGAAGAAACATACTGATAAAACATGGATTTCGTTTAGTTCTGGATCAATTGTTGCCCTTTGAGTAAATCCAGCAGCAGGTACTTTTTATGAGTCAAGAAAAATAACATTCCAGAAATTAAATACAAAATACATGTAATGTGATAAATGTGATAAAATATTCCTAATCTTCTTACATTGTTCAGAAGATCTGAAGGGTAAATTCTTGAGTATTACAAAAGAAAGAACTGTTTAAGTTGAGACCATATTTTAGAAAATATGCTCTGATAATTATCAATTCATCGTTAAACATTGGTATTCCCTTCATCAGAACAAAATAAGAGGGCTACGAGAAAAAAATATACCTTGAGCACCTTCTTTTTTTGTTCCATCCGAAATCACTTGAACTTCGTTAGTGTCAATGTTATAGGTGAAAAAGTCGTTCAAATATTCTTTAGATCGTTGTCCAGCAAAAATATACAGAAGCCGAGAACCCTGCTTGCAGTGAACAAATGCCATGATTTAAATATGACCGTACATTTAGCAAGGATCAGAAATTGTTGCACATCATAAATTGAGCTCACGTTATGAAATAACATCGAATGGCCGATTCTCGAGCGAATTTCGTGAAATCCTGGAAAAGAGCTGGAGCTGTCTACCCTTAGGCTTTTCCATGTGCTAGTTGGCACATGGAAAGAAAACAGGCCACTGAAGGTCGGTTCAGTGCCACTTCTCTCGTCAGGAATACTTGAAGTAGAACTTTTTGAAAACATTACGAATAAGTAAATGTTCGGTGATTGAGGAATTCAGTAACTAGGGATATGAAAGGTTGGGTATGAGCGAGCGAGGGAAGTTGCATGATTGCAGCAGACTTAAGGAAACTGACCCAGAATTGCGTGAAAGTAACTTTGGAAAATATGTACGCGTTTAATATTATGATTTACATGACTTTGTAGCAAAAAATTTGTAAATATCCCTTGAATTTTACAGCCTGTTTCATGGACAAGATTTTTTTTATTCACTCACATTTAAAATATTAATAAAATTTTAAAACCAAAAAATTTTGCGAATTAGCTGCATACGGTTGCAGAATTGATTATAATTGGTGAAATTTTTAATAATTATGGCATAATAATATCAAAATGTAGCAAAAATGGAAGCTAACCTCGTAATTATGCGCCCGCCAAACACATAAATATTGCTTTTCTCTATGTCCATGCACATCTGATGGTCAAATATGAGCTTGGGTCCTCCCACAGCTGCAGTATCTGGGGTAATAATTGTCCACTTGTTGGTGTCAATGTCATAAATGTAGAAATCGCTCTATAATGACAGTAAACCATGAGTTAACTCAAGTATTTTGAATCACAGAAAAGCGGTAAACAAACACTTACTTTTAGATTTTCATTAACCCTCATTGCTGCATCCAGATATCGACCCAACGTAAATATCTTCTTTCTTTCTGGGTCCAGACACATCTTGTGACAGGACCGAGCACTGGGCCCACCTTCCAATTCAGTGTCCTTGGATAAGCAAGTCCATTCCCCAGCAGCCACATTGTAGGCCCAAAGATCAGCAAGGTCTTGAGTTCCATCCCATCCACCGAACAAGTATATTGTTTCTGAAAGAAAAATATTTTTTTCTTCATTTGTTCCTATCTAAAGAGGAAAGCAACATTTCAAAAACCACCTACTTTTAATTTTGACAATTTACCATTAATCATTCATATATGTAAAAAATATGACATACAAAAATATCAATCCAATGCACGTAACTGCAAGTTTCAATAACACTGTTGACTACCGCAAATACTTTAGCTTCACAGATAATTTAAAAGCTGGAAATTAACAAAAAAACGCAAGAAAAACAAAAAAAACAAACGGCATAGATGCCTCTAAAACAGGGGTCGGCAACCTTTTGAGACAGAAGAGCCAAAAGTTACAATTTGATAAATTTCCCAGTTTTTAAAGAGTCACTAACATTTTTGTTTCAATGTTATGGTATTTGATTAGGATGGAACTGGAGAGCCGCATCTTGACATCGAAAGAGCCGCATGTTGCCGACCCCTGATCTAAAATAAGAATTCAAGCAATTTGGCCACATTACTGGAAAATTAGATCCAAAAAACAAAGTAGCATTACCAGAATTGACGTCAATGCACATTTGGTGACCTCCACGCATTCCGGGTCGATTATCCAAACCATCTGGAACAAACATTTTCCAGCATTTAATGCTTGTTTCAAAGCTAACGCCACAATTCCAGAATAAACTGCTAACCAAAAAGCAAAATAAAATTTACTTTTGATTGGCGGAATGATCGGGGTCCACTTGGGTTTATAATCCTGCTGACTAATATATCGATTAAATAGTCCATCTGGTAGAAGATAGGTATTGTGTACACATACTGACATACATATGTAAGCCCTATAAGATATGACAACATACCGTTTACAGCCATTTCAATAAGGTGTTCGCAAGCATCAAAGTTGCCATCCTTGACCAATAATTTATGAAGTTGGGTAAGCAGTGGATCCTCCAGATTAATTCTGGTTCTTTTCTGAAGTGACTCGAAGGCCTCCGTGTAATTATGTTGACGGAAATGCTTCAGGCATAGTCTAATGGCTTCACGCTCTCTATACTGAAGAAGGATTTTTAAATTTAAAAATTGAATTATAATCATTTGAAATTCATTTACATCATATTCTTCAAGTGGTCGGAAAAATTAATTATAGAAACAACAACACGACCATAACATTTTTTCCAAAAACGACGCTTGGCATACCTATTTTTAACGTTAGTTTCTCTTGCGTTCTCCCCTTGCCTGAGTACATGTACTAATTTTTGATAATGTGTACACGAATTTTTCTGTTTATCTCGTTCTTCTCTGCTTGCATATTTAGTTAAATACTTAATTTTAATTTTAACGTTAGTTTTCCTTGCTCTTTGCCTTGCTTTCTCTCCCCTTGTTTGAGTGTAATTCCGATAACATGTACACGTATAATTTTCCTTGATTTGTATCGCATAAAATTAATGTGAATTCTCATGTTCTATTAAAGCTTGAAGAATGCCACAAGGTGGCGAAACGTCGTTTTTGGAAAAAACGTTATGGTCGTGTTGTTGTTTCTATAATTGAAATTAATTTAGGAAAGGCAACTTACAGTAGTGTACCAATTCATGGACGGTTGTACTATATCCCACTCGTCAATACCGAACAATTCTACGTACCAAATGCTGAAGTTGAAACTAGGGCCCCAAGATTGGATTGGTACTGAAACCAAAGTCTGATAAGAAAATGTATGCTTCAATACTAGCAATTTTAGAATCAAATGATACCTATTTTCACATATCTGCATGGAAACATGTTTGTGTCAATTTTAAACTTTAAATAAAACGTCTCCGGCAAATGATCATTCTTAAGTCCACTGAAATCAAATATTTTTATAAATTAATGCTTATTGAATAAAATGCAGTGTAAATTCAACTGAATATGTAAGGGGTATAACCTTTCAACCAGCTCCACCATGTTTTCGTCATTGAGGCCACCAAAAACCTTAAATTTCTTTAAATTGCACACGTGGGTCTTCTCGTACTTGCCAAAAGTGATGGTTTTCACAATGGCCGGCCTTTCCAGTTTTAGTGTGAGAAACTGTGGTGGATTGTTTGAGTCGGAAGACCATCTGGATGATTGGTCGCTTGGTTTGTTCACCATGATGTTTCTACAAAGATTATACATCAACCAAACATGAGACTAAGTTCCTTTAAAAATGCCTGATTGTGCTCATAAAGATCAGAAAACGTCTAGATTTAATCTGGAGATCAATTTAAATCTAGCATTCATAAGAAAACAAGTGTCACCCCGAGAAGCAAATGAAAAGTCGAAACAGCTCGAATGTGCGTAGCTAAATTTCTGGTTTAACAGCAATTCACATAATCTATTAACGCTTTTCTGAATGTATATTTATGAATTACAAAGACAGAATGGCAGTAAAGGAAGTTGCCGGAAGCAGTGACAGCTAGTTCATGGGATTAACCATAAAATCTTTGCCAGCTAGAACACCAACACATATTGCGACTTCAATGACAACACTTCAAACAGCTCGTGGTGTTTGAAGGCAGTTTGTCATTCAATTAACTAAGTCACCATTGGGTATAGTCACGAATGTAAGATTGTAGAAACCAGATTTTACCAAGGCACCTGGAGGGTGCCACTTTCCGACCTTATTCCGATGTTCCAATTTTACGCCGTCCCATTTTCCGGCAAGACAACTTTCTAGGCATTAACTTACTGAATATTCTGCCCCTGATAACTATCACAGCTTGCAAGCGGGCGACCTAAAACTGAGAATGAATGGTGGCGAATTTGGAACACATTCACCAGCTGGCGTCCCATACTTGACATTGCATTCTATCTAAGACTTCGACTGGAATTCTCGCAAAATCTGAATCCTGATTCCAATGATAAGATATACGGGACATTAGTTCGTCTACTTACTCCGGCTGATAGGATGCCGAAAAGCTGGAACATTTGTGGATGGAATATTTCAGCTTCCTGGACTTGGACGTCGCCATTATTTCAGTTTTCATGATGGCGGTCAGCGGAAGTGGCCCACACCAGACGGAAACTACGTTGTTTAAATCGCGCAGATCCTAACTTGGTAGGCCACCGTTTCGTTTAACCTTTGATATGCAATTTCTTCGTGTGATCATGGTTTGTTATCAGTGCACGACGACAAAAAGATAATTAAAAACCCAACAGAAGTATCTGTGAAATATAATTAAAATCGACCCACGTACACAGCTGGTCGGTATATATGCTAAAGCTCGCCTATTTCCTCGTGATCCATGCATGCGTAATTATATCCAGCTGAACGAAAATGAAAACGATCGTGGCATTCGGAGGGTTCAACAGGAAAATAGTCAATAAACAGGTAAAACTTCTAGAAATTAGTATATTATTGGTTTGGCGAACAGCTAGCAGATGCTAGTGTCTTCGAAGTCGGTCAAACGTGTTCGTGCAAAGCCACTAACTGACCGGTAAGATTCAAATCCTAACCAGCAGGTTGAGCGTCATTCCGAACTTGAGGTCAAAGGTAAAAGTTTGCACTAATTAAATATGCAAATATGCACTCACCTTGTCAGCTAGTGCTCCATCGATGCATGACATTATAATAATGAGCTAGCTACAGTGACAAAAAAAGTATTGGCAATACCAGTTTTTTATGAATTTAAAAACTGAAAAATAAATTAGTTTTTTTTTAAAAACTGGAATATACATTTTGTGAAAAATAGTTTTTTTTTAGAATATCTCTCCAAGTTTGAAAGAGTTTTACAAAACAGTATTTACAGTGGCACCAAAAAGTATTGGCAATACCCGTTTTTATGAAAAACTCAAAAATAAATTAGTTTTCCTAAAAACTGGAATATACATCTTGTGAAAAATAGTTTTTTTTTTAAATTTCTCTCCAAGTTTAATTGAAAGAGTTTTACAAAACAGTATTTAAATATATGTCAAAAAACTGAAAATACCAAACCCAAAAAGTATTGGCAAAATTACATGACATCATCAGTTATGCCACAATTAAATTTAATTTATGGCATAAATTAATACTTTTGAAGTGTATTAATTGCCTCAATCACTTCCTGGAGACGTCTGGGGGTGGATTCCACTAGGTTTTTAGTTGTGTTTTTGGAATTGTTCTGCCATTTTTCTAGCAATGCAGTCTTCAGCTTT
>JAQGBX010000417.1:0-36777 GCA_034698745.1 Megaphyllum sjaelandicum | reverse complement strand
TTGGCGATAAAGGACAGCTAAATCTAACTCCTGATCGCATAAAAGGGGTTCGAAAATCAAACAACAATTTTTACCCGAGAAAGGCCGGGTACTACCGCTAGTGTTGTTATATTTGACCTATGACTGCAGTGAAGTGCAGTGAAGCTACCTACATGTACATGTTGTGCAGTGCACCAGTGCGCTGCAACGCAGCTAGCAATAGGTGTTTGCCCCTGTTTTTTACAACATTGTAACAACATGAAATAATTGCCGATGAACATAAAAGCGGTTGACTTCATGCAAAAATACATTCTCTTGCTTTTCCTAATTTGACATTTTGTCCTAGGTGTTACGGTAAAAACGATTGAGTCCAAGTTTCCTTGAAACAATCGTCGTCGGGTCAAATGTAACAACATCATTGGATAGAGCACACATCACTTCCTATTTAACCGCACAAACATAATTTTCGTAACTATAAACAGGAAAGAAAAAAAATAGGATGGCCCTCTATTCTGCTCCACCCTGTATATTCAATTCAATTCAACAGCCTACTATCAGTAAATGAATACCATGTATATTCTACTGTATGTGTACAGTATTACAGTAACAGTGTATATTCAGAGCATTAAGCCACAGATTATCACACCATGATCCTGGTGCCAGTTTGTCTTGAATGTTCTGCTGAAACGGTACATCCAAAATGGCTATTTCTAATGAATCGTGCGCATATAGCAAGCCGTCATCAGAATAAAACAACACAATCAATAGCTAAACCCAACCTTGTATTTTCGTACGATCCTACACCCACAAACCCTTCCAGAAGATTACGCTTAATGATCCACGAAAAGCAACACAACAAAAAATTACCATCATTAAACACGGCAAAAACAGTTTCATAAAATCCATTAGTTACACGCACATATATCTTTCGAGGACTCGGCCTCTAAGCTGCCCAATTAGCTCAGAGTTCGGTCAACAATACTTTGGCATCGGTCAAAGCAAACTCGTACTTCTTGTCAGCTCTCTGGATAACAGTAATCTTGTTTCAAGTCATGTCAGCGAAAGTTTTGGCCAAAACCCGGCATGGATCAATCGACCATTGACCATTTCAAGCATTCAATACTCTTGGTTTTAAGATCTATGAATGATGGTGCTTTTGTTATATTGTATAACGTGCATCTTCTGACAATAACGGATGTGCCATCGTGTCCATGGTAGACTTTTAATACCGCCCTGTTCCCAAACTACACAAACGCCATCTGGCGTTTAGATTCAGGCCCGGGGTCCTATTCTCTGATTCTAATGTCCGTAGTTGACTTGCACCATTCTATAGTTTTCCACTGCAGTTGTAGGTCTTCCTTGCATGCCCTTGACATTTATTGAGATCATAACTATGGTCGAAATCAGCTCTCACGTACGCCATTGCAAATTATGTCGAATTTGAAAAAAGGCATTTAGGGCTTTGTCTTTGTTGGTTTTACATACTAAGTCACGCCCATCAGTCTACGATCGAAGGATCGTCTTGTCTCCAGACACTCAATGTGGTTGCTGAGTTTGCTGATTTGGCTTAATTTGAAATCCAAGCATATTCGTAAATGGCCACCATCGATGTTTTCTGCCTGAACGTCATGTTGATTTCTCCGGATTCTACTGGAGTTGTGCCAAGGTATTGACCAGATACATAATGGGACGGATAATGAGAATAATGATTTAGTCAGATTTTGTTTTTCGAGTGCTTGTTGTCGTGACTGAGAGGCCATGTTTCCTCCCCGCTCCCACCAAACTCCCAACCTCTTGAAATAACAGAGCTGCGCGTATCAACTTCATTGAAAGGCGAGGGCCTATCTTCCTTAATTGGGCTGTGGTATAATGATGTCGTTTGGCATTCTTTGCTTTCATTTACATCTTTCCCATTAGACTATCAAACATAATTGGCGAAGGTTTTTAAATTGAGTGTGCAGCCAAAGTTGAATGTTAATTGAATTAGACGTCTCTCCCAAGATTACCCACGCGCTGTTGGAAATTCAAGCAGATATATTTTTCCCCCTTTTGCATAATTCAGAAATGATAGGCTAATAGTAGACGCCCACCTCCCTCTCATCACATTGTCGATTTAATAATACGCCGAAACCTCGCAATGATGGGCACTGGCTAGACTGACGAGAAGTGCTTGTGCCTTAAAGTACGTTGTTTTTCCCCCATCTTAAATCTCGTGTAGGCCTACATGGCACTTAAATTGGTGTAGAAATGGCAACTTGCACAAAAAAAAATCAGCCATAGCTGTCTAGAATGGAAATTTGTGGAACCCAACAATATCCAATATGGAACCACATAAAGAAGAATTAGCTTTATACGAATTTTCTGATAGTACGAACTCATGCCCAGTTCTCGCCTAAAACATGGGCGAATAATGTTAATTTATTTCTTGAAAGCGAATTCGGATAATTCAAATTTTCGGTTGAAACGAACACAGTTTCGAGTTTCCGAGCATTCGTGTTAAGGTATACGTTAAAACGAACTTAATTATTACATGTACTATCCGTTTAGTCGTGGGTGGTCGACCCTCGGAGACTTCATATCCCAACTTCTTATCCATAGCACGGCTTCCTTTAGGAGCGCCATGACTTTAGACATTAGGGGAACTCAAGAATGTAGTTCCACACCATCAGTTGTGGCAGTAGCTAAGTGGTAGCCAATCGGAATGCCGGATTTTGTGTGACCTAGATGAAAACGCACCTACAGGCATTCTTTTATTGGTTTCCAAATAGCTACTGCCACAACTGCTGGTGTGGAACTACATTCTTGCTGCACCACATATACTGTAGGCCTACATGGGATAGGATTTCATCAACACTTCGATGAAACTTTAGTTCTTATTGTTGAAATCCTGTTTTGTCTGACTTCTGGTAATAGGCTACGAACTACGGTTTAAACGAACCAATTTTGGCTTTTGAATTTCGAGATTCGCCTTGACAAAGCTAGACAGTGCTCATGAGATGCTTTGTAACCTATTTGACGTGTTATTATAACACGATGTCATCACATAATTAAAGTTGAAGCTCGAGTTTAAAACACGTTTTTTTCCCACACAGCATCTTCTACTGGAAATATGTCGCATAATCATCTTGGCATAATGCCTATAGGTAGGAGCACGTTGAATCTTATTCCAGTCGCTTGCCAACCAGTGTCGCTTAATGGTATTGCAGAGGCTTACCACTAAGCGACACTCGTTGGGAAGCGACTGGAATAAGCTTCAATATGCTCCTATCCTATAGACTGAACACCTTTAGGTAAACAGTGTCGCTTGGAAAACATATCCCAAATGTGTAGATGAAAATACATCTATAAATCAACCTCAAAATTAGACTAAGGTTATGCGGAAAATTCTTCGAGCAAATCAGTGCAACCAAATGACGCCTGTATACTTTAAGCAATGGGGCACAAATTTCAACATCTAGTGCCATCTCTGATTCATAGGATATTTTCACATGAACTCGAGCACGAGTATAGCTAGCTGTCCAATTAGACATTACCCTAAAACAGTCGTGTGCATCCACGTGCATATTTGTCTCCTCTTAATGCTCGCCACTTATAGGTGCTCGTATCATGCAGAGTTTAGTTTTTGACATAATTATGCTGCAATTATTTCATGTTAAAAGCCCTTTATGGTCCAGCTTGCTAATAGGGCTTCATGCCAAGATTTTTAATCGGCGCGGAAAGGAGATTTTTCCCATTATTAAGCCGCAGAAGTAATTGGTCAGCTAATAAGCGAGTAAAGCCCACCTCGCGGAGATGCCCAGCACAGAGAGATGCCCACATTTGGAGAAGGGATGTTCCCTCGCAATCTCACGTTTGAGAAAACGCAGTCTTTTTCCTTCGCCACGATTTCAGGCGACTATAGTTTCTGCGCATGCGCGACATCCTTGGAATAATTCATGAATTAGTTTCGCTGCCCTAATTAGAACTAGTCCGAAGAGTCCCGTCGTATATTTTCTGCTATGCCAATCGATATTTATCCACTTTTCCATCTAGTTTATGGTCCATATTCCTATTTTGTCGTTACACTACATTCATGTATGTGAATGTGACGCGTCATTGGAGTGAATACTCTGCGCGCCCTATTCGTTTCTACATTAATAAAAATAAATGGGTCGCATCCCATTGCCTGTGGCCTAGATACAGTATTGGGCAGTTAGTTGGGTCCAACTTTTAATTGTTGCATAGTTACCAAAGCCCGAGCTTTGTCGCTGTTGATTACCTCGGGTCCATCTTCATGAAATTGGTGACAAATTGAGCTTTCCTGACTCGATAAGCACGCGACAAATCGGCAAGTCCGATTTTAATGTGACTTATAAAATTAGTTTAATGGGGTTTTTTTACGATTAACGCGCCTGACAGGTTGGTAGTTTGAGACACTGTCACAATATGCAAAATTCACGTTAGAAAGTAGATGACACATAGGCCTATGTGGAGCACTCTTTCTAAATAAAATGGCCACCTTGTAGTTCATCGTTTTGTAATTACACATGAGAAAGAAATGCATTATTTAGATAAATTGAGACAACGTTTCATTATGAAAATTTATTTCAAAATGCATTATGATGCAAATGGCATATTTTTTCAAAATTCACAATCAATTCAAATGCATTATACATGTACTGTACATGCATTACTTTTTAATGTGGGATTACTTTACAATTAAGTTGAGCAGACTGAAGTAGACTAGTTTTTGGCTGTCACTCTTTAACATGGCTTATGTCCACAATTGTATCTTTTTGGGTTGAATTTCCCCAAAAAGCCTTGGTTAGCGAATGCGAGCTTTCGCTTAATTTCGCTATTTGTTTACGTGCCAAAATCAGTCAAATGCCAGTATACTAGTAAGGAGGTATAACTTCCAGCAGTATTCAGACATTCTACCGAGATAACAGCAATTGTTTAGCTTTTCTGGCAATAGAAAACCATGTTTTTGTCCATATATATACACCGTAAGTCAACTGTAAACAAACGTGATGAGAAACGTGAATAAGGAAGCATTTTTGCACTTACCTTACGAAACCTGCTGATATGGACACATCGATGGCTTGGTTTTTGGCCAGACGCCTTTCTGGTAGCCAATAGTCATTCGGGATTCGATACACGTGCAAATCCACCAACTTTCCATTTTACCCGAAAAAGAAAACAATAGAAAAAGAAGTTACTTAAAGGGATCTAGCAAGAAAAAAATCATTAACTTGCTGGGGAAAAAAAGTTGAAATGGATGATGCCAATCGTTATTCAGAAAAAAAAAAAATACAAACATTCGGCTTGTACAGTAAGAGGCAAGTTATAGAACATCGTCCCAATACAAATGAGCTGCATAAAAATAACTTTTGAATTTTAGACGGATGATGTAATTGAAAGTTTTATATCCATATACTGCTGCTCTTCAGGATTCAATTAATGATATTAAAATAAAATACATCTGCGTGAAAAAATACATGTATACTGTATACAAGTAGTGATTACAACAAAAACCCGTGAAATTGTGAATAAATAGTATATTTATTCTAGCAAACAATACCTTCTAGTGGACGCGCACTGTAAATTAAAAACTAAACAGCATGCACCTTCCAACATGTCTTGACATAACTATGATTTTTACACCAAAAATGTGCATTGAAGCAAAATGTCAAGCCAAAAATCAAAGAAAATGTAGTCCCGCCATCTACTAAATGTAACAAAAAATTAAGCTTAGAAATTATTCTAAAAATTTACTGATAATGCTACGCAATGTATGAATGTAAAACATAATTCACAGAAAAATGATGAAACTGAGAAATATGATGCGTTTTTTGTTAAATTTTCATTTAGAGGACATCAAAGCTCAACAGCTGACAAAATTTGACATGACGTGCAGTAAGCAAAGATTTATTAAATTCATTTTTTTATATTATAAACATTTATATTTTGAGAGAGCGGTTCTTTGAGCTTGCTGTCGCAATTTCTGCGACTTTAGCAGTTGCGCAGAATGTATCATAGATGGTGCTGGCCACCTGAAATGTAACCGATTGCCGAAAAATTGCATCTATGGTTGCCATTTTTGAAGCTTACCCTGTTGTGGATTGCTAATTCAAACAATTCACACAATGTGTTTAATTTGAATATTTTAATGCTGCGAAAACGCAGAACATGAGTGGCTTCATGCGCTCTTTTGGGCGTCACGCATCCGCCATAAACAAGCACTTATTAATTGATTTTTAACTTTTTTAAAAAAAGAGAAGCAGAATGTTTATTTTCACACAATCGCTGGCGCGCTAACACACGCGACTCGACTGTCTGCAATTAAGGTGAGAAATCGATGTGCTTTTTTTTTTGCTTTTTACCCCACTTTGTTAATTATGCAGACGCATCTCCAACATGAATAATAATTTTTTTTTCCGCATGCTGCCTCCTAGGAGCTTCGATTGAATCGCAGACATAAAAGGATGCAGCAGTGGGGATGTTTTCATTGGAAAAAACGTGCACAGGAAATGGGCCGTAATTCCGCGTGAAACTCTTCATTTATTATTAGCCCCTCCATTTCGGAAATAATTTCTTTTCTATCCAAATGGCACTTAATCAAGTTTAATGAAGCCCGAGTGGTTTTTTCCCGAACGGTCCGATCGATATATGGATATGGCTGAAATGTCCCATTTATTTCTCAGGTACCGGTTTTTTTTTATATCGATGATGAACGAGGGCTGGCGTTGGTGGGAACCTCTGGGAATCGTTATTATTAAGGAGAAAAGGATTTAATGAAGTGGTTTATGAATGCGGAGGGGGGGGGCGGTGGGTGCACCAGGGAGCATGGTCACGTCATACCCAGTAGCCTACATTCCAAATTTCGACTCTTAATCCGTGCGATGGCGAGATAAATATCGGGTTGAATTTCCAACTACCGTGCTGCATTGGTAGCGTTCAAACACAAAACTAGGTTTCCATGGAAATAAATTGGCGTTAAAATATGTCAACGGTTGAGCTAGACGACATGTACATTCGTGCGATTTGGGGATGTAGAACTGGGAATGCTTTTCAAATGGCCGAAATGGCGAATGAAACATCGTTTGGCCGAAAATACCGAAGGGCTGGAAAGTAGACCCTTTCCAAATCCCTGTGTTTTGGCCCCTAGAAGTTGCTCAGAATTCGTGTTAGAAATATACGGTTATGATTTTGGTATATTGCCCCTATATTGACATACAGTCTGCAATGTTGCGTTTAATGCAACATAGATGGCGCTAGGATCTCTTGCCAGTGCAGCGTCGTGTTGCAATATAATACCAAAACAGTAAAAACTCGATTTTATGATCCTCTATTAATGAAACCTCTGTTATATGACGAGGCTCCTGCCATAGTCCAGTAGTAGTCCAGCTATTTCAACTAAAAAAATTAGGGATTTGGCTTTGACAAAAAGCATATAAAGATGTCAAACAGAAGAAGATTCATGATTTTTTCAAACCTGCCCAACAAAAAGGATATACATGAACATGTAATGTGATAAAATACTTAAAAAACTTAATTGACTTAATTGTTTCCTATTTTTTTAAAAATTGATTTTCTATTGTTTTTAATGTCAAACTCGATTCTCTGAACTTTTCGATTTTATGAAACACTTCTAGCCCAATTGGGTCATAAAATCGAGTTTTTACTGTACAGCAAAACCTGGAAAAGTGACCACCTTTGAATGGTGACACCTGTTTATGTTGACCACTTTTTAGTGTATTGGTTTTTCAAGTGTACATTTCCTTTATAAAAATTATCTGTATAGTGGCCACCTGTCTATTGTGTAAAATTACCAGTGTGTGTTGTCTTTTTTGCAATTTTTACATTGCCAATGTACCTTATAAAAGTGACCAGATGACAGATGACCCCAGTGGTTCTCAAATAATTCATCTAACCATGTTATTCAGATCGAAGAAATCACTGAAAACATGATCATAAGAAGCAAAAAGCATTTAAAACAAGGAAAACTTGATAATGTTTTCTTTAAAAAAAAAACCAAATGTGTAATGAGGCAATAAATATATTGTATGTAATGCACTTGGACATGATGATTCTGTACTTTTTTAGTTTTGTGGTTTTTTATTACATGTATTACAGTCTACATGTACAAGTACAGTGTGCATGTTCATTTTAATTGAATTCAGGCATTCTTTGTATAGTGACCACTTGTGTATAGTGACCAACATTGCATATTTTTTTTGGTGGTCACTCTTAACAGGTTTTACTGTAGTTTAGCTACATGTATATAGTTTTTGAGAAACACTGCTTTAGATTATACTACACAATGAATTCGATCTGAAATTTCAAAATTGCAATTTGAAATGTCGACCTAAAATGTTTTTTTCCTGTTTATTATGAAGTTGTCACATCTGCAGAAATTCGGATTTAATCGGTTCAACGTTATTTCGGTGAAATATGACAACGTTATCTATCTTAATATATGAATCACCATTATCATACTTTTTATTGGATACAGAATTAAGATGTAATTACGCAAAATTGAATTGAAGATACGTATACTTGGTTTAATTAAACTGTTTATATTTTTCAAAGGATTTTGAGATTCATGTACATGTACTGTATACACAATTTTGCACATTATGATTTTATTGCAAATTTAAAAAAAAATGACTTTGTCGAAAATAAGGAAGTATGTATTTTCTGTTTTTCAAAACTTTCGAGTTGGAAATCGATGTGAACTATTTATACTACCGTTTTATTTAGTAGAGCGCAATTGATTATAATTTCCTATTAATTCGATATGAAGTACTTTCAAGATAGCTTTAGTTTCCATGTTTCCGACAAAAAAAAAAAAAAGACAAGTACATGTAATTTCAGTTTGCATCGTATGTGAATTGATGTCGGCAATTAGCGGTCAAATGTAGTAGTCTGGGAGAAATCATCGTTGTAATCCCTGCGATTTACGCAAAATCAGTTTGGGGATTGTTGAAGCGGCAGCCAAATAATCTATCAAAACGGTAAAAATTCATGGAATCGATCGATGATGTACCATTCTTTGGTATATTTAGCTTTGGTGACAGTTTGGTCTTTGCAGAACTCTGGTTCCTCCGTCAAGAGTTTTTGGCAGGTAGCATATGGTTGGTTAAGCTATCTTTGCCTCATTTTTATGATAAACATATCCAATATTCACAAAAACGCGAGAAAGGAAAAATGTAGTGAAGGGAAAGTGAAAAAAAAAAATTCTGAAATTCTAATATTTCCAACATGTCAGAGCTAAATTACAAATAGATTCGACGCTGAACGTGAACATCAATCTTGATCACGACTTAATTGCTGACGTCATGCACTTTTTTAAGTATATCACGATGATCAGTTTCAAACGAGCATTATGCACAGGCGTGTCTTAGCAACACGTTACTTGAGAAAAATGTAATAAATGACGGCACTTGTTGCGCTGCGAATTTTAAGAGTTAAAATTAGCACAGCCTGCACTGAAAAAATGTTGGTTATTATCATAAAATCAATGCAGGAAAAGCCTATTCGAGCACGACAGTGATCGGAAATGCAATAAAATTAAAATATTGAAGCTAATTATAATTATGAATGAAATATTTAATTTTCTGCATGGATGAGTGACTGGCCAATGTCAGTTTGCTCTAATATTAGACCAAACACGTGCATACACGTGGGACTGATTAATCATTTATCGATTGGAATTTAATTTATCAAATAGTGCTTATTTAATGCTAATTGGTAGTATGGTAGTTTTTTTATCATATCACAGTATTGCAAAGTTACACTAATGGGCCTTATGCAGTTTCGTTTCTATGGGGCTACATCACGTGATCTTTTCATCGAATCAACTAAAACGACATGTCCCGGCGTACTGATCAGGCGCGTGACCTGATTTTGAATCATTAAAATTACAATACATGTACATGTTGATATGTTGGTTTTCGTTTCTTATAAAATATAAATTAGATCTTATAAGATATAAAATGTGAATTATAAAAAATGTTCCAAACAGGTAGATGCGCTAATATATTCTTATACTGTAAACAATGCATAACGACTAGTTTCTTTAGAATTTCATAGTCTTACAGAATAAAAAATGTAATTACGCAATTTTTTAAGATTACGGAATATCAATATTTTTTATAGATTTTTATTGAACTAGTCTTAGCACACATACAAATCGAATTTAATGACTAAATTATAAACTGAATATTTTATAATTACGGTAATAACATTATAGGCACGCTTGCAAGTTTAATGGATATGAAAGTTAATGTCAAGTTAATGCAATAATGTGGTAATTTAGTTATTAAAATCGAATTTAATTACTAAATTATGAAACTGAATATTTCACAATTACTGACATTAAAAACGCTCGTAAGTTTAATGGTATTTAGTCTTAAAAATTATTTAAAAGTCCTTGTTGCCATCCTTGTAACAAAAGATTCTCCGAAGATCAGTTCGTGAGCATGCGCGCGACCAAATAAAAAAAGGGTAAAAAGTGCATTGTGCTGGACAGTGACCAGTGCTGTCATGCGGGGTGCAATTTGCACTCACCAATTCTGATAATGGTCGCGTTCCTATTCCCGAATCTTTGTCCGTGTCACTGGTCATTGGCATAATCGGATTTTGGTCAATCCCAAGTAGTTTCGCAATGAATTGGTGGTAATTTTTTCATGCAAATGTACGGCGAATCAGTTGTCGCACATGTGCAAAGTCCACAATAATTATTTGTCGCTGTTGCCATGGTTTAGTCCTCAACCAGAGTGTTTCCAATAAAATGCCCGCTGTACTGGCGGTGATAAAGTGGACACGTGACCTTATTTGCTGTTGTCGCACACACATCGCATCATGCCACACTAGCCTACCTATGGCGATTTCCCTCCCCCCTTGGCCTCCCTCCCCAACATCTAACCTCATTTGTGCTATCATTGATTATTCAGCCACACAATGGCCACAGGTAGTTATCTCTACCAACACTGATGTACAGTCCATGCACGCTGCGGGTGATAATAGAAACCCTCTGAAATTAGCTACTTTAACTCTACCTTTTTATACCTCCATTCGTTTTTTATATTTTCAGTCAATGAAAATGGATGAATTCAAACTTATACAAATTTGGTAGTACAAGGGAAAATTCTACGTATACCTACAGTAACATGTAATTAAACTCTTCGCTTAATTTTACGTTACAGTATTTCAGTTAAATTTTTTCAAATGTTTAAATTTGCCCACTTGACGCGTAGCATTTTTTAGCATCCTTAGTCTCATTTTCCTTAACTGTCACCCTCAATGGAATTCGTCTGACCTAATCCCACGTTAGAGAATGAATAACGTCACACGCAGATCAATATTACGATAATGTGTGAATGATTGTAAAACGATTTTCATAATCTAATGCATTTCTGCTCCCAAGCTTCTCAAACTCTGTTTATGCGCCTTGTTCATAACTGATCGAGAATGCAGGCAATGCCCTTTTTATAACAATAACAGTTTATGCCCGTGCATGGCTTATCAAATATTCAGAGCAGCTAGCACGAATATCTTTAATATTGGTTCGACCCAGTTTGCTACCTATGGATTAACGATAATCCATGTTGCATTCAATTGAACGACAGTTGACACATGTGATGGCATTTATATAATATCAGTTTTCTTGGTGGCACGAATGATAAACTACGCTGCAGAGTAAAATAAGCATGCTGGGCGGTGCCAAAAACTGAATACTTGAGGCGAACAAAGTTCTGATCATAAAAGTTTAAGATTTGCGCAAAACTGTCCAAGTCAAATCTTGAAACTATTTGTACATATTTCCCATTACAGAGAGAGAGAGTTTAAAATGCACTAAGGGGTCACAGCCCCTTCTGGCATACTTTGCGGTATGTTGTTAGTTGCCGGTTTGGCCCCAATATTACCGGTACCTTCAGTCGGGGTGTCTGAAGGTGATGTTGGAGGATTTGTGGGTCTAGGTTTGTATATGCTGGGCCTGTTTGCCTTTAAAGTTTTGCAACTCTGTATAGTAGCCACATTTCTGGCTCATGGATATTGTGGAGAAATGATTCATTGAATTCTGGTGGTTGAAACTAGTGGGAAGATGATTTTTTGATTTTATTTCCATGATGCCAGTAGTAAGGCAGTCAAGGAGCAGATGGGGCCAGGTGGGGGTGCCTATAAGGCATAATATGCATGATAATGATGTGTCAGGCTTGAATGACCATGTGTTTTGGAATATGTTGTAGGGCTTGATTTTTAGCTGAAAGATAAACTTTTTCATGAAAAATGAAAAATTGTGTGCAAGTATTTATGTGGTGGGAGATTGAGCTCTGGAATTCTGATAGGAAATTGTGTGTTAGGGTTGCGCATGCGTTGATTTGAAATTAATCTCTATGTTGAATGTTGATAGAAACGGGGTAGGGGGGAAGGAGGATGAGGTGGGACAAGAATCAATTTCAAAAACGATCCTGATGAAGCGATAGAAAAGTGATTAAGTTCAACCTTTCAAAACGTTGACTTCCTTCTCCCCCCCCCCCTCATCCTCCCCAATTCCATAGCAATTCACTTAGTACGTGTTAGTGTTGGCATAAAATTTCAAGCAGAGATAAGTGATTACTAGCAATGAAATATGAGGTTCCAACCAAATGAATGTTCATAATAAATAACTTTCAATTTTTCAGGCTTAAATATTTGTTAGAAAACACAACTTACTTCTCGTTTCGAATTGTATTCCTTTTTTATTTACATGTAACATGTCAGGAACTCAAAAGTACAAAACTGTATAAAATGGCAGTGAACACTTTTTTTTTTTGAAGTTATTTGTTTTTTGTCGTTTTTTTCTGGCGGTTAGGCTGTTAATTTCTGTAAACCATGTCGTGTAGCCATTAACATGTCATTAGAAATCATTTCTGCTGTGTGAAAATAGGCTTGCAATTTAGTATCCAGAACATCGTGCAACTGGAAGAAAATAAATAGTTTGAGAATGGAATACAAAAACCAATTAAACAGTAACACATATTTTATGTACTAACTTTGGCAGCAGTAGGGTCCTTATCTGCTGCATCGTTTAACAGCTCTAGTAAGTTATCGATAGCAGTGTAAGGCATCCATACAGGTGGGGAATTGACTGCTAACTGGGTCTGTGATAGAAAATGTTCAAATTTCAGGGGATTCAACAGCCGCATTCAGTTTGTAGTGCAACACTAGCAATACTAACCTTGAGTCCAAAATACTCCTTGCCGTTTCCCAATATGGCGTCGATGTATTCGGTAACCAAGCTTGTTGCACTTTCTAACATTTCGAATTTCAGATATTGCCTGAGCAAGTCGCCCATATCTCTTTCCTAATTACACCCGGGATATTTTCGACTTAATATATATCGACACTTAAATGTAAACAACCAGTTTTATAGCAAAAACGCTCGAATATATATACCTTATAACTGGAAATTAACCAATATGGAGGAGTGCATTCATGAGACAGAATGCGAAACAAGATGCATCGATGATAGGTGGTTTGTCCCTGCTCTTCGTGTGTTTTTAGGTACTGCTGCAATAAACGCCATGCATGCTCGGTGACGCTGAAATCATTTCAAATAAAATTTCTGTTAGTACTAAAAAAAACGTACGAGAATGTGATGATATAACTTACTCGGAATCTTGCGTGAAATGTAGTTCAGGCATTTCGTTTTCCGCTAACCAGTCCCAGGCATCGTCTGCCACATGAGGGTCGCCTTTTACAAGTCTCATTAAACGGACACATCTGTTTGGTGAATTTTATGGTGCTTTTAACAAATTTAGCCATGGAATATCAGTTTCTTGAAAAAATGTATATACCTTGTGGTTAGAGCTTCAAAAATGGGGTGCAATGGGAGTTTGAACATGTTACATATCCTCAGTGCAACATCAAAAAGACCAACTCTCGATAAAAGCAGCGCAGTTTCCTCAGCGGTGAAAGCAGGACCTTAATGAAAATTTAACATTTTTAACTTTGGATTTCTGAGTTCCCGCCTCCCCTCATCCTTTTTCATCTCCCTATGTTTCTTGCCTGTAGAAATTGCAGGATCAGGATCACGTTTTATTAACCTAAGCCGAGCCAGCACTAATTCGTATTCTTTTCTCATGTCACTCAGTTCCACCAAAGCCACTTGTTTTTCCTGAACTGTTAAATGCACCCAATTTAATTAATACTTCTTTTCACATTTCAGCACATCTCTAATGGGGATTAAAAAATGCCATCCAATAACCAAAGATTACCAATTTGGGAGATCTCCTCTCCATCGTATGTGCGTTTTGGAGACATCCCTGGGTGAGTTGATTCAGATTTCTTTGAAAATAAGAGTTGAAGCAATAAAGATTAGAATGTTAACTATGTATCAGGTATGAACAAATTGTACGAAATTAGAATTAAACTAAAATACGATAAGCGCCATTAAGAAATGAGGTTTTGCCTTGTTCTGATCCACAACCAGTGGCTTGACAATCCATGCATATCTTGGGTCCACAATCTTCAAGCAGTTCATTGCTGCTAAATAGCACTTAGCTTGCTTCTGAAGTCCTTTTAAGCCACTAACTTCATTTCCCAAACGCATGCCATACTCGTACATGACGCTGCCCGCTGCAAATCAAAAACGAAAATTCCCCAATTTAATAAATGACATAATATCAAATTAAAATCAAAACACGCACCAACATTGCAGTAGGTTAATACCTCGCCTGAAATTTCCACGAAAGACATGAAAAGAGTAGAGAATTTCATAGTAATTGTGGATATTCAAATCAATGGTGCGTGCCCGGGACTCGATTATTTCAACAACCTGTGAAGTATTAGTAAATCATTACAAGTACGTCGTGCGCAACTACAAAAACATGCAAGGTATCAAAGTCGACATACTTCGTCGTGCAAATCTGGATAAGGAAACTCGACCAGGGCTTTCAATTCGTGGCGATCAAAGAGCACCACAATAAACTGCCTTAAACAGTCCCTCTTCCTGTCAGATAAAGATAACAAATATAGCAAAATGTTGAATAAACATCAAAAAAGGAGACATGTACATGAATTTGTTGACTGGTTAAATCTCCAAAACTAAAATTACAAGTCAAATCCCCTAATGGGAATTATGTACTTACCTGGAATAATCTGAAATACCCAGCATGGCTGTATAAGCATCATTGTTGTGTCCTAGCTCCAAAAGGTATTTGAAAAGTAGTGTTTGGAGAGTAGGCTGAAAATGCAAACAATGCGAGTTAAAACAACGGTAATGCATAAAACGTTGATAAGTACCAGTGGTAGAATGTTTTACCAAGTAACTACTATCCTTCTCAGCTGAACCAATGGCAATTTTGGCTAATGTGATCACATGGTCTGCATGCAAGTATTGCTCAAAGAGGCGAATCACCTAATGTGATAAATAATTCACAATTTCGTTTACTTATCTTGAAAAAAAAATGTAACATGATAAGCACAGGAAGCAAAATCATACAATTAAACAAACTCGCCTTCAAGTAAAATGCTATATCAAGTTGTGAAAGATCTGCATCACCAGCTTGGAGCACCTTAACAACGATGAATTCTTCCTGTGCAATTCCATTTTTGGTTACATCCATAAACCAGCTTAATGCCTTGTCAGGCTCACCTTGGATCAAATGGGCATACCCGCAGAGGAATTTGCGAGAGCAACTATTCCATTCACACCAAGGCTGCAGAAGGCGAACGTAATCTTGCAATTGCACATATTGGCACTGAGTCATAAGGAACTCTGGAAGCACGAAGTTAACAGTAATGGGCCAGCTGAGATAACGTCAATTAAGAAATTAAGAAATTTTATCGTAGTGTTCGGTTGCATACACAACCAGCATCGTTTCTATGAGTTCACCTTAAATTTCCTAATGACCAATTTAATGACCAATTTAAAAGACAGCCAATCAAGATATTTAATTAATTTGATTTGTTCCCAAGAACATGTTAAAGTGTTTAACATGCACTTAAATTATTTTCATATGGGCTTTGATGAAAGTATAATGGCTAAAACAGAATATTTTATACCACCCTGTCCATACCATGTCAAAATTTGAACAGATTTGACAATTGGGAAATCACGTTTGCAAAGCTTCTGTGAGTACTGAATCTACTGGGTTCTGTAAAATCACTAAAACAGTGTCTTTATCTATGCATATAATATGTAGTAGATAAACTTCTTGGTCCAACTAACAGTAGCAACTTGGGAAATATGCTTAAGAACATTTAACATTTATCAAACTCAACAAAAGACAATCTTAAATATATCATTTACAACAAAGGATACACCAATTGTGCCACAATGGTTGACAATGGAAGAAAAGCCTGATTCCAAAGTTGGCAAGGAACTTCATTGAAAATTTCTCCTTGGGCCAGAAGTGCCCGGGACAAAGAACCACCATCGCCTTGTACAAATAGCTCAATCAATCGTTGAGGAAGTGTTGCTTGGAGAAAAATAATACTAGTTACATGTTTGAAGATAAGGTAAACTGAGCGCATCATAAGGCAAACTGTATATACCAGGTTGAGCAGCTGATGGTTCATGGAAGGATGACTCTGACAAATTTAGGATAGCTAACTGCCGCGCACCTGCATCCCTGTAGAATTTTAAGAATGGAAAGTAATGTTAGTTGATCGAGAAACACGTGCACCACACAAAGTATAAACCTATTTTCAATGTATGTACAATGAGCACTTACACAACATCAATTGTAACTGGGGATGCTAATGTTTCACAAAACCATGTCAGTAGATAGTACGCCTGCGTGAATATACTTGTTTGTGGAATTAAATTGGAACTAATCGCTTGACGGACTTCTGGGCCAATCCCGATCTTAAAAGACAATAAATGGGCTGTTATAAAATACGGACGTTCTCAAACTAAATGCAAGGAAATATAATTATATTGTAGCCTTACTCGCGTCCCACTACGAGTTGCCAGAAAGAGGAATATTAAAAGATCACGGCACACTTCAAATCGCAGATGCGCTAATTGATGAATGGATTCAGAAAGGACACTGGCCCCTAGCTTGCTTTCAAATAGTTTGCTCGTTATGAGATTGGCCTCTGCTGGTATGTTATCAAGAACCAATTCTTGTGGAGCACCATTTGCCAAATCAATAGCTGAGAGAAGAAACTGAACAGCTGGTAGGAAGCCCATTATTGATTGCACTGCCTGAGCAATTTCTTGAAGAAAAGTAAATTTGTCATCTTCTGACCTATGGGTTTAAAAAAAAATGTTTGATATTAGTTATCAAATACACCATTATTACAGTTATTCACAAGAGAGGGTTATTACAAAATAATCATCGGGTTTTAAAAATATACATTTTGTTAAATATTACAGATACAATATTAATTGACGTACAAAAAGAAAAGGGACAAGTCCAAGTTTAAAATGCAGACTTGAAAACTTTGCTTTAAACGCCCAGTTGGCAGCACGAACTCAGTAACCAAAATGGCGACTATGCAGCAGAAAGCATTTTGGGTACTCACGTGCTCGAATAGCGTTGATAGAGACATTTCAGCATGCATGGGCCGAATTGGACTAATGCTCAGACGCATGTCATGTGACGTGATGATCTCACATTGAACATCTGGGATGGTATGATTAAAAACTTGGAAATTTTCACTTTCTCTTCATGTCTCATTTACTCTTGTATTTATTTGTAATACTTTTCAAAATATTTCTATTTAAAACCTGATGATTCTTTTGTAACAACCCTGTACATTATATACATGTACATACTGTATGTGCAATATCGTACTAATCAACATTATATATGCTTAATTTGCAGTGATACAAATTCTTGTTTCACATATGTTGGCCCATATACATTGTTTCACACAATATAGTTGCTAGCTTAGATTCTAAACAATTTAAGTAGACGAACAAGTCACATACATGTAGATCTTGCTCGACATTAGTGGTACCAAATCTTATGTTTTTATCATAATAACTGAGTTTTATTTTAAAATTGTAATTAATAAAGACATGCAGGTACATGTGATATTTAAAATCCATGGTGCTTCACTTTAGATTAAATTTGAATATAGCATAATTTAGATAATGTTTCTCAAAAAAACTCCCAATTAATTTTAAATTACATGACTACAGGTTACCACCTGTAGAAGCCACATCAAGTCCCAGCCATAGACCCTACTTACCCTAATGCAGAGCCAGAGGAATGTAAGAATCCATCAACAACATTTTGAGCGATGGTTTCTGGGGCCATTAGATGAAACAAATCATAGCGGAAGTCATGGCTCAGATCCACGGTGAATTGAGAATGAACCAGGCGAAGACATCGTGATAAAGCTATCAGATCATTCCTAAGCACAGGATCTAAATTAAAAGAAGGCGCTGAGTATTAATCTGTTAACAGGCAACTCTCTAGCGCAGCATAACAATATTTACCTGCTAATGATGGAATACTGGAAAAGTTGATGGAGATCATTTCATCTAGTGACGAAACTGTCAGCATTTCGACAGTGTCTTGTGGGCGTAGAAATGATACAGCATCCTGCATTTGGTAAAATTAAAGAAAATCAAAATATGCATTTTTGAGGTTGATGACCTTCATAGTTACTGTTGTACATACCTTTTTAATGAGACACATTAGTCCTGATTCAGCATCACCAAATAATCCCATTGGTTTCGTTCCAATCTAAACAAGCATCATCCTGTTAATTAGATTTACAAAGTGACAGTAGTGAAAAGATTAAAATCATATACTTTACCTGATGATACTGAATGCAGCCCATATAAAATTTTGACCAACAATCTTGCTGCAATTCAATATACTGTTCGTCAGTAAGCTCATATTCGCTAGCACGACTCTGGATCTAAAGGACCAATTAAAAACAGTATTTTGAGTTTAAAAATTGGCTCTATAAGGAAAAATAATGCTATATGTTAACAGTTACCTCCAATTCCACAGTCGCAGTCACCTCATCATACAACGTAGCTGCTGATGCTGCATTAATTTCACTTATATAACTAGAATCTGAGGATTTTCTGTAGATCTTAAATAGTTGATAAAGTGACGTTAGGTTTGACCAGACAGTACACAACATTAAAAGTAAATTAATCTTACATTGATGGCTTTTGTGATTGTCTGCAAGGAAAATCGCCCTGGATAAAAGATGTACTGACAGTATGCCTCTCGAGGATCCAATAATCCTTCTGGGAAATGGAAGTCGCGTCCAACCGGGGCTTCCAAATTGACAGTGCTCCAACCAGAGCAAGACGACCCATCCCTACAAAAGCAATGTCAGCGGGTTGAAATGAATTACATGATCAAGAGTTTCAGAGGACGACTTCAAATTACCAGTTCATACCCATCAATGGCCGAGTATCGGAGAATTGGTTCACTTTCCACGTTCGTCCATAATGCCCACAGATGATAATGTGATAAACAAAAGTCCGTCAAATCAAACTAAAAAAAAATGAAATTTCATAGTGTTGGCATAAATATGCGTAATAATGCAAGAGGCAACGGTAAATTAATTCTAAATACTTGCAGGGACAACTAATAAATTATAGTTTCGCCGACATTTTTACACTCCAGAACTTCCCAAATGATTATAAAAGACTCCAGAGAAAATCTAATTTACCTCTGTTGAATAACAGGATGTTACATATTCCAAGCTATAGTGTCCTGAGTTTTGGACGAATTGCAAAATGAGGAATTGGCCACGATCCACATAATGAAGGAAAGCTCCAAGTAGAAGCCCATGCGCATTACTTCCTACTGCCTTTCTCAGTATATGACGTTGACCTAAGATCAAGCAATAACAAGATAACAAGATGCAAGTGGTTTCAGATTTTTAATTCTCTACATATATATACGACATTCAACTAAAAACCTTTATGAATTTGATAACTCACTAGATTGTTGCAATCCCTGAGATCCTCCTTGGCTATCCACCACAAATCGCAGTAAATCACAAGTCATAATGCATTCTTGCTCCTTTATATAGAAACATAAAAATAATTATCTTTTCTAGGTGAAGTCAGTAATTGCGATTAACTATTAGAAATTCAGTTTGAATAAGAATAATCAAAGTATAAAGTCTTGCCTTAATTGACCAAAGTCTTATTTTCGAATCTCTGCATAATGCAAACAGGGCCAATGTTTTATTCTCCAGCACGTGAAAACAAATGCTTAAAGCTGCATCGTTGGATTGCACCCCTCTAACAATACAAGCATTTTAATACACATATTATTTGAAATAAATTAATATCAATGTGCACCAACCTCATTATTGAGGGAACGATGCCAGTCCACACTCTTTGCATCACGGAAGAGTTTCGCAATTCTCGTACAAGCACAGAACCTGGGTGAAAATTTTTGTTTAGTTAACACAGTGAAGTTTTTGTTCACAAAAATGTGACAGATTGCACAATAAAGTCCACTAAAGAAAATGGACTTTCAATCATACTACAGAATTATATCTTTATAGTAAGGATTCTAGTGAAATAAAATGTTGATGTTAATTTCCTAAAATTGCTATCCATCACATAATTCACATTTATATTATAATTCTGCCAATACATTCTGCACAGATACTGCCAATCCATGTGAAATTTCCAAGTTTATGTAAAAAGTAAAGTGCACCAGACTCGCTGTTATCCATGGAGCTTGGGGGAAAAAAAGAACCATGGCTAAACAAAACCCCAAATAATCCACATCCTGGGCAATCGGATATCTACCGTTAATTGTTTTAGAGATGTAGGGCAAATAAAAGTGTAAGTACAGATATGATCACTGCAGGCCCAGATTTAACATACAGGGCATTGAACCATCACTTTTTTTCCTTATTAGCGTAAGAATAGTCAGTTTTATTAGTTAACTTTTTTATTTTACTGCTTGCTAGAAATCAATTCGCCATCAGTGTTACTGTGGTCTGGATTTTTCCCAGGACCATTTTTTCCCTCAGCAGACTATCATATAAAAAATACAACTTGTGGGAATCTCTTCCCACATTGAACGGAATCACTCACAGAAGGTAATAACCTCAACAACCCTTATAATGTTAACATATACTTTATAATCTCCATATGTTGGGCACAGCAGCAATTAGGGGGAAATTAAAGAAACTGAAAAATCCATTGAGCACTGATACTAATAAATGTTTAAACCATGACTGGGTTTTAAAACCTTCATTTGCCAAAAACATTACTGTTAAGTCACGTGATTCAGTAGTGCCGAATAGTCACGTCAAGGAGTAATTACACATATGTGATCACAATTTATTGCAGCTGATCAAAAATTAGCATTTTAATACAAACTATCCTGGTAGCGAATCTATTATTTAAAGAACACAACAGCTGTGAAATATAGACTACCAGCATTAATAATAAGGATAATTTGGAAAAAATTGTTATTCACCTGAAGCATCAGATCGTGGAAGATGAACCAACATGATGCTCCCAGCATTGCATGCTAATGCAAAATGAGCCTCTCCATCAATTGTTAGCCAACTGGCAGAGCAGTGGGGAAGTGTCCCCGGTGCCCCACTCCAGTTTAGCACATGGCAGTTAGAAACTTCGCGAACATGGGCCCCAGTCAATTCAGCTAAGATGGAGGGTATCACCCGTCTCCCAGTGGCTAGAGTTGCACCTTCCTAAATAGAATTTTTAAAGTGTTAGCATATTTCTGAATAACTTTTGTCTCCTATATTTTCACTATTTATCTGTGCTAAAAGATGTTGTTGTTGCATAAAATTACCATGAGTATTAGCAATAAATGAGATAGGAAGCTGCCGTAAAGCAACAATGCCCTGCTTACAAAGGCAATGTTTATGCAACTTTTCTAGACTTTTAATTTCATAGCATGTTCTTTAGTAGCAGATTCATAGGAAAATTTTTTCTCAATAAATAAATGATAGTTTTAGTCTCACCCTACTGTATTTTTTGGGGTGAGGCAAGATGATGCGATGGACACTGGAAACTGTCGCAACCAAAATGACAACTTTATTTCCATGTTCATGAACAGTCACTCCATCCAAGACTGGAGTGTCCTGAAATCGAAGGCACACGTGGTTCCCGGTCAAATCCACATCCAAAGATTCCTCGGCAATTTCAATGACATCATGGTTAATGCGCCTATAAGTATTTGTTTCATTATTGCAGTAGATCATTTTTACTGCAATTTTTGTGAACTAGCTTCCATTTGCGAGTACATCGATCGTTTATGCTATTCAACGATACCTACATATATTAAGCTCTTGATAGCTCTGCTTTGTGTTAAATATACCGGTCATTCGATCGAAACTTTAAAGCCCTACTTACCAATATATGAACCTATTTCTGGTAATCCTATTGCTATAGTCGTAACTGCTGTTAATGTAAGTGTAGCCGCCACACGCTTCTGGTCTTTTTATATCTTGTAAGGTACCTTGCGCAGCTCCTATTTCAAAGAAAATTTATTATCAGAATAAGTTCCTTTCTGGAATATTCAGTCCAGTAATGCCATATCATAGACGATCATGCTTGCGCGTGACACCCATGAAAAGGCAAGCGTGTTTACTCAGCTTCTGGTATTTCTTCCGAAACCCATACCTGACCAAGGCCGCACTAGATAAGTATAGTAATATTTCAGTTACCTATATTCACTGTAATATCTCGCCATCGTGGAGAAACGGTCTGATTAGAAATAACCTCTCTATATCCCAAAGCCATGTCCGCCATGACGCCTAAACGGAACGCAACGAGGGTTGCTAGGCAACGTATATTGCAGGCTGGGGCTTGCGCAATTTTGGCGCGAAATATCTCGGGAATTCATTGAATTTGACTTTTTTTATTTCCCCTTGCTCTTGAATTTGCTTGACCTTTAAACAACGAATGTATCTTCTCGTATAAAAATTAAGTTTTTCATTTACGGCTTAATTAGGAATATCGCGACATAGCTTTATTTGCTTATTTGAACTAGATGTCAGTTTATCAACTATGAACCAATGGCAATTGGCAATGTCGTAAAATGGACGCAGACGAGTTTGATTGAATACATTTTGAATTGGACAGCCCAATGCTAATTGCATCATAAATAATACTGTGTATGATGCAATTAACATTGGATATAGCCATGGAAGTAAAAGTAACATGAACATGTTCACTTACTGTGATATGTTCATTTATATTGTTTACAAAAAAAAAATTGTGTACTGGAATATTATAAATTCATGACAATTATTTATGGACTGGAATTTATGAAGGCCAAGGTTATTTAATATGCGCACGCTCGAAATTACGCAACGATGTTATAATTTCGTCACCAGGGAAGCTTGAATTTCCTAAAATTACGGGAACAGTGTCAGTGTGCAACTGGACGGCTTTGAGCATACACGGGCTATGGGCATGCCCAAGTAAAGATGGCGTCACTCGTGTACGTTTTTCGTGGCTTATTGAGCGGTAGAAAAATGGACGAGAGTAGGGAACGATGGTCAAGCAGCTAGCGCCATCTTGGGTTAACAAACTTTTTGGAAGTTTTCCTTCGCAATGCGAAACGGAGAATCTGAACAATAATGGACGTTTTTACGCATTTTTTAACGCGAGTGCCGGAAACATGAATCGAGTCTGCGTTGTTTCGTGCGTTTTTATTTGCGGCGAGAAATGAGTGCGACTGGAAAATCAACGAAGCGCATCGAATGTTCGCTTTCTATTAATGTGGATGGACTTCTCCATTGAGGTGTCAGGGGTTAAGTGTGGGAAAATCCCGCGATATTTTCCAACCAAACCAAGAGAAATCAACTAGTATCGGTACCTCACAGGTAGTACCCTTTGCCAATAAGTTTTTTTTATCTGATTATAGACTAGTGCTTAATGAAATGTGAACTGCCCAATATTGTTATCATGCTGAGTGCGCGAGGCTTGTCCCCGACATCTCCTCATGTTTGACCATCCCGTAGACAAGTACCGATTCTACTACTTGTATAATGTGAGAACTAACAAGTTGTTTTCTTTCATTGCAAGGCTATGTAACCACAAAACTAGCGATATAACGGCGTAATTATGCAGGTTATGACCTTTCGATGGCATTGCAATTTGCGCGTTAATTTTGGAACGGAAATGATCCGGGCACTTGAGAAGATGTGAACCATTTCATGGACATGTAGTTTCGATGTAAAGAAATAGGAATGATGTATTGAACTCGTTACTAAATAACTTACTATAGGTCACACTTTTTATCCCTTCAACTTAAATCGAATGCCATGGTTTCATGATTAGGTAATGACAGGTCAGGCAGCTAGACATGACGACCGACTTACCTGTTCCTATAGTAACAATGCAACGAAACCTGAAGTGATTTTGTAAAAAGGACAACCCCCACACTTTTGACAAGTGGTTGTTATGGTGTTGGTATCGGTTCAGGTGTTAATATTATCAGATGTAAAATTATGTGTGATTACACGTTATGGTCAAGTATTGTTATGAACACAAATTTAAATGACATTTGGTGCTGAAGTTATACTTAAAATGTTACTAATACCGTTCATGATATACAAGAAAGTGAAATGAATATGCATCACTTGTGTACAGTTTGTGCTTTCAAATATCATTTCACATCTCTGAATGTTTCCTGTTTTTCACTGCTTGACAAATCCAGGGGTTTTCGTTTTCTTTCTAAACATCTTTTGTTCCGCACATCCAATTTTTGGTGGATTTACCTTTATTCAGTACACTGATTGGCTTTTATGGTCGTCAAGGTATTCCAGGAATTTCATATCCTAATTTTCTATATGATGCACTAGTTGGTATTCACATCATCTTGGTATAATTCAAGCATACTGGTCTGTCTTTGATAAGTGACCATCCTTTATATTTAATAAAGAGGGTAGAAAACTGAATACATTTGGCTGAGGCTACCACAAGTCAATTCATGACAAATAAAAAAAAATATCAATGCTTAAGAAAAGTCCAGTATTTTCACGTGCTGGACTGATGGTATTAATTTGCACATTAACTCCTGCTAAAATTCTGGATTTTTGTAAATGCTGAATTACTAAGGTAAAATTATAAATCAAAAGGCGGGCCTTTAAATAAAAGAAATTAGTCTAAGGCTGTATATTAACTCTATTATTATAACTTCGAATTCATTGAAATCACATGTTATATATTAGTATATGGAAAATATAATTTGTGATGAAATGTCATTTGGCACAGCATGCTCTTTAACGTCATTCTTTCTAATGAGGTACAGTGTAACGTTGCGGCCTCTGTGAAAATCATTATTGTTGTTTTGCAACACGATTTCAGCAAAGATTTCAAATTTAGTATAAGAATCTGCGTGCAGATTTCAGATCTGCGGATCTGTGATGGTTTATTGCGTCGAGTATGATGTGTGAAAAACACAGCTTTTTTATAATTTGAAGGCATTGACAAATACAATGCATGGACGTCAAAGAAATTTTCACTGTAATTCTGTTAGCAGAAAATGCGACCAAAGGAAATGTTACCTTGGAAGCCCATAGTATATACCGGTACGGGTAGGTGGGAGCCAATATGGAGTCTAGTCTACCTTCTGTATTCAAAATCGAGTAAGGTTCCTTAAAAGAGCGTGGGAAAATTTCTGTTAGCCTTTGTCCCGAGCGCCTCAAGGGTTCTTTTTTAACTTTGCGTAGTGGTAACTACACTTTTTACCGCTTTGGATTTAATGATTTTAAAAGGCTCCTTTACATTTTTAAAGAATTTGCCTTTCCGGCATCTCCTTTTCATGATGGAGGATTATTTTGTCTATTGGGCATAATTTGACCCTTTTGTGCGCGTTCAGTACCCGTATTGTGTATTTAGGGTCGTGTTTGGCCTCCCACTCATTTTTTTTTTTACAAACCAAAATCATCCATTGAGACCCCCCTATTCACAGGACGTCCTTTCTCATAGCTTGGTGTCCGTATAAGGTAACAAGTGTTAGTTCTCGACATTATTCTCGAATCATTATTATGTAATTAGAGCTTAGACCCACACGTGTAAGCTAAATGCCGTATCAGTAGGTGTTCTTTGAATAAGTTGAGTTCAACTTCAATTGCTACATTTATGACAAATTGGAAAACCTCCTCTTTAATTTTGTCCCTGTTTTTTTTTTTCCTTTGAAGCGCGAGACAGGTCAGTTGATAAAATGGTTTTAAGATCAGTAAGATAGCCTACTGATAATGGGTTTCCAATAACAACATAAGACTTCCATAGTTTTGTGGTGCATGTACTTGTACAAAATATTCCCACATCGTTGAAATCGCTGCAAAACCGGGTGTGGGTTTCAGTATAGAATAATTTGGATATTTTTATATTAAAAAGTAAAAGTGACGACTTCTTGGGCTTGATTTAAGTCCAAAAGTCTGATTTCGAAGTTTCATAATATATTTCACTGCCGTGTTGTAGACGAATATTTCATTTATCTGTGAAAATGCATCGTTTATTTCAAAATGCATGGGTTAAACATTTACTTGAAACGTATTTTTTTTGAAAAATTACGACTTTTCATGTTATACCCTTGCAGTATGCATGAAATGAGATTTGAAATAGGAGCATTCATGTTATGAAGACAGGTGCCAATTTTGACGAAGTTTTGTTACTGTACCTTTACTCAGTGATCACAAATTGCACTGGTTTTTTGAAATTGGTCTAATCTCATGTAAAAATTCATCAAGTGTAGATCTGGGACAATTTTTTTACATAAGTTTACGATGTTACATGGATCGTGTCAAAGCTTGATTGTGTGTAAAGGAGTTCAAGCAATGTACATATGTCCCATCGACAATTGATCGTAGCCAAGCAAATGGAGACTTCACGTGAAAACTTCTAGAGCTAATGGTTAAACTGTTTTGAGCGTTGACGTTGACTGACTGTATAAATAACCATAAATTTAAGCAATTTTTATGGTAAAGTCTGCAAATTATTCTGTGTGCAACCATTTAAGCTAGCTATCACATTGAAAGATTGCTAATTAAAAGCTTATAGGTAGGCCTACATGGACTTTGTCACCCTACAGTTTATACCACATGGCATTTGTGTACTGCAGAGATGGAGTGAAGCAAAATTGAAAAATGCTTGTACTGGCAAATTATGGTTTTACGAACAATTTACATGCATGTACATATATACACACATTGTTATAAACCCTTCTCAACTTATGAGCAAAGATATCCCCATTTACGAACTTCTGAAATTGAAATTTGCAATTTGTTAGAGCGAGTGAAGGAATTTGTGAGAAATATCATGGGTTTAAATTTTAAGGAACAATGAAAACCACAAATTGGACGATGGCCAATATTTTTCTTTTTCGGTATAGTGCTCAGCATTTTATTATGTTGTGGATAACAAACTTTGGTGAGATATGCCAAATTGCATAATGAGAATTGCGCAATGATGTTGGGGTCCACACTAACGCGGTGGTAACTACCGAATAATTTGAGTTGATGGATTACACCCCCCTACCACATGGTATTTATTTACTGATAGTATAGGGTACTGAGTTGAATTGAGAAGAAAAAATATTCCATAATCTACGCCAACCGACTGTTCGGCGTTAACGCACGGAAAGATGAGTAGTTTAACGAAAGAAAGCTGCGAAAACGCATGTTTAATATTTCAAGTCTTTGGAATACAGTAAAACCTCGATTTTGACATAATTGGGACCAGAGATGTTTCAGATGATCGAGATTAAAATTCAAAACAATAGAAAACCAATTTTAAAAAAGTAGGAAACAAGTCAATTAAATATTCAAAGTAATTTTATCACATTACTTGTACAGTACATGTGTATCACTTTTGTTTGGCAGGTTTGAAAAAATCATGAATCTTCTTCTGTTTCACCATCTTTATTTATTTTTTTTTGTCGAAGGCAAATCCTTTATTTTTTTAGTTGAAATAGCTTTGCTACTGCTACGCCTCAAACGAGGTACCTATATGTATTTAATAAATTTTCCCAAGGTTGAGGCCTGCGCCAGCTAAAAAACGCACAGTGTGGCCGGCAGGAGCCTCGTGCTGATGAGCTCATATAATAAGAGGTTTTACTGTAATTACATCAGAAACGGGACCATGATCGCATTATTTAATTGCAAAACTCCTGTAGAAAAACATTCAATATACAGTAGAACCTCCGTAACTTGTCCACCCAAGGGCGGAAACAAAATGGTCAACATAGGGAGGTGGTCAACATATGGAGGTCCATCTCCCATAAATTAACGTGCATGGTGACCAGCCATGGCAGTGTATGAAAATTTGGTCAACATATGGATGTGGTCAACTTAGGAGGTTCTATACTGTATATATAATATTCAGCAGCGGTATATGAACATTTAAGTTTGAACGTATATGTATGTAGTTTGTTAACCGGGTTTTTCCATAAATGCACTCTTTTCAAATGTGTTCTTTTGTACCACTCTTTTGTTTAATCAAAGTAAGAGAGGTTATCAAAAACATGCTTCTATTAACATTTGCATTAATTGGAATTGCTGCCTTTGTGAAAATGTTAGGGACTTGGTAGAAACATCTTAGCGTAAATGATGAGCATTGGTGGTTAAGTTCTGCATGCTTCAAGCTTATTTGGAATGAGCAATATGGGATATAAAGACAAAAACAAAATCCTGTGTTCAACATCCAAATTCGGTGGTTAGCTACTGGTAGAAATCCAGGTTGGTTCCTAATTTTGGTGGCTGTGGTCGTACAAATTTCTTTCAAAGTGAAAACTATAGGAGATATTTCTCATTTAACATTTTGATAACCATCGTTGGATAAACACTTTCGAGCACTCTTCTGAACAATTTCAGAAGTTGCACTCTGAATTAGCAAATGTACGTGTGTTAGTGCATGGTGCTGTCAGGCTGGCCGCTGCCCGCTTCTATTTGGTTCATTTCTGGTGCAATCCTTGTTTAAAACCGTACACTGATAATACACAGGAAAGGAAGTCGTTGCAAGAAGGTATCATCTCGATAAATTGAAAATTAGCAGCAAAAGTTGAACTCGTGTAAAACATAATAATCATGCACCGATACCTGCTCAATTTAAGTGTTACTTAAATATAATAATTGTACTATATACACCACTTTAAACTTGGAGTGTAATTTTGGTACTCGACAAAAAATTACTTGTTAAATTTTATAGTTTTGAGTTTATGAGAATTGTTCATATTAAACAAAAGAGTAGGAAGACTTTTTTCATGCCATTAGGCAAATTCACCGAATCCCAGAAACTCCTTTTCTGGTGCTAAATACAATTGACAAATTAACGTCACGAACACCGACCTAAATTACCAAGCTGGACATGTATTTCCCTAATTAGCCAAAGCAAAGTGATGTGGGAAAGCGCATTTGGAAGCCGATTTGCAGGGTCAATGAGTTTAGTTTTTAAAAAAGAATCCACCGGGGTAGATTTAATGGGCATTTAAACGGTTGATCTAGCCAGTTTGATCGCTTATTTCCGTGTAAGTTTGTCGTAAAGAACTTTCACCTGGGCTTCTTCTTTTTTCTACCGTATTTGCCTAAAGGCACATGATTGAATAGTTGACCACCGCGGATTACGATCAAGTTCAATGTATGTGTAAAACATATTAATCCCACGATTTCAGTGACAATGATCATAATTTGGCGTTGAGCTATGGCGTGAGATTTACCCACCCTCCCCCATCTCACTGCCAGAAGCATCTCGCATAGGATGGAGGTGTAGGCCTTGTTTTTTTACGGATGCAATGCCCTCAGCGCGCAGACGTTGCTGGAGCAGCGCTATGTGTTTGTGAACAGAACGAGTTTTATTCCCTAAAATAAAGACCCATTTGTGACAGGTTACTCGCGTTGTCTCCCATGGGAAGAAACGTCCCGTCCCTTAACCTAGCTTCGGGTGAGAATCCCCCGACTACCTGTTTTCAATAGGGTATCTGGATTTTTTTGTTGTTCCTCCACCTTCTCACCCTCCTCCGTGATAGCGCCAGTAATTTGCTTACTTTGAAAAAAAGGACCAGCCTCGGGGCCAAAAATTGGTTATGGAATTATCCAGTAATGAACTTATTTATTACCTCGTTATAACTAACTTGCACCTGAGATAGGACTACTTATAATGGCCACTCTGTAGCCGAAGAAGCACTTTACATGCGGGCTTATCAGGAGACAAGGAATCGAAGGGGCTCTCGTACCCGGCTGGTAATTGGGGCTGAAGGAGTGCTTTTCGTTCGCATCTCAGTGTCGTGAAATTCGCGGAAAAATTCTTTTGGAGGACGATGAAAGTGAAATGGCATCTTTTTAAAGGGCAAGCGTGAGAAAATTGACCGTTTTCCAAGCAGTGTTCTCGAAATTGGACATGCGTAAAGGCAGAGAACACGTTTGCTAAAAATTATCAAAGCTCATGCCAACATGGACATCAAGCTTCTGGAAGAAACTGTGCTTGGCAAGAAATTATGTAAAAAAAAGTTGGAATATGAAGTCGCTGAGGGTCGGACGCGACTGTGGCAGATACATGTAATAATAAATTAGGATTGCTTGCTGATAAGTTATTGATTGCTGTCCTTTAATGAGATATAAAACTACGTCCACACTGGATGAAACCTATAGAGCAACTTCTTGTTGCTAATTGCTGGCACTTTAATACATATATTTCTGCATGGTTCTGGAAACAAACTTATGAAAGTTATTTTTTTAAAAAACAAGTGGCAGCAATTAAGAACAAAATGTTCCTCTGTTTCCCCCATGCAGCGTGGAAGTACAGTTAGCTTTGCACACGCTTTAACACATTAGTGAATGGTCGAAACATGCATTATGCAATTATGGATTATGCATTATGGAATTATACGAATATATGCTCACGCTTTGCTCACTTAAGATGTCTGAACGTTAATTGCTTGAAATTCAGCTCATGACTGCATTAATTCCTGTATGTCAGTGCGTGGTTTGGGAGCTAACAGAAATCGTGATTTTCATTTCACGTTCAGTATTATGCCATGCATGTGTATACACTGCATATGGTGTATGCAATATGAACATGTTTATCAGAAAAGCATTTTACTTAAATGCCGAAATTATGATATGGTCAGTTGCCGAAATCTCAAAGGTGATGAATGATATTATGTTTAGCTCCATAGGTTATTTCTTAGTTAGTCAATTTGGGGCTATTAAAACATTTTAATTAAACTTATTCAGGGTTCCCACATTTCTGGGAAACCTGGGATTGTCAGGGGATTTTTTTTGGTCAGGGGAAACCTGGGATCTTCAGGGGATTTTAGGAAGTTGTGTGAAAAGTCAGGGGATTTTTTTACACAGCCAGGCCTTTCACTTTAAACACAGGAAATCTTAGACACCCAAAAAACAAAAGTTATGATGCAGCCAAAGAATCTCGTGCAATTGATATGGAAATTGTTGAGCTAAAAAATTCTCAATAATGGTAGGTTAGTTTATTTTAATGATTTTGATTGTCTAAAAACTGGTCAGGGGAAAATCCAATATTGATTCTGGGAAACCTGGGAAGGTCAGGGGATTTTCATTTGCAATAAGTGTGGGAACCCTGTTTATTTTAAAATTTTGATCTAACAGTATATGTGGTTCCTTGAAGTACATCTAAACGTTTTAATTCAAACTTCTAAACACAGTGTGCCCCAAAAGGCAAACTAAAAGATTTAAGTCTGGTATTTTAAATGTTTTTTTTAAAAAATAAGTAATGAGAAATTATAACAAATTCAACAGGATTTGTTTTGTAATTGCTATCTAAATATAATGTACTGTATATATTTTTAATATTTTTCAAATTGACCAAGCTTCTAATTGCTCCAGTTTTAGTTTTCCAACACTATGGGTGCGCCGACTGTTTTAGTAGCTTTGCATGCAAATGTGTACGCTTTTTTTCTTCAAATTTAGAGCAACTATAGAGTTCAAAGGGTTATTACAGGGTTTCCCCTGATCTTGAAAAACCCGAAAAAGTCAGGGAAATTCAACATTGTCACAAACCAAAATTTGCAAAATTCTTAACCTTTTCAAATGTTCAAACCTTTCTACATTTTCCGAATATAAATTTGTAAAATTTTCAAAAAAAATTTCATGCATATTTTTTTAATTTTTAACATTTTTTAATATTGTCCTGTGTCGATTTTTAAAACATGAAAAAGTCAGGGTAGCTAGTTTCGAACTATAAAACGGTCGAAACAATGTTGAAGCTTGTTTTATTCAAGAAATCGTTAATTTAAAGAACTTTACAATGTAGGCTAATAATTATACCATATTGATGGACTAAACTAGACCGTTGAGAAATTGTGCCAAGCACAAAAAATGCATAGCATGTCGGAATGTTGAGATTTTACAGTAGAAACTTTGATATAAAAATCCAAGCCCATGCAGACTTTCGTTTTTCATTTTGCGAAACCGAGGCCGATTAATGGTGCATAGCATGCACATGTTCTTACCGCAATTCTGATGTATGAGATTATCGGACCTACACGAGTTCGGAAAAGTATAGGGGTGTAACATTTAAATCAAGATCTTTGAAATTATGGAAAACATCAAACAAACCGGCATGCAAACCGCATGTCTGTATCAAAGTGTTAGACCTCAACCCAAGAAAAAACAACTCAGGAAATTTAAAAAAAAGACTTATTTCAAGAGAAATAGTTTTCTCAGTTTATGCTAGCTTAACCAATTTTCATCAGATTCGTGCAGAATTTGTAATAATAATGTAAGCAAATATTTTTCGCAAAGAAACAATATCCTTTTTATGAAACTTTCAGATTTCTAAGTTAAGTGATTATACCAATTTGGGATGGTGGCTGGTTTGGGCAGCATTTGATCATAGAGAATCAATAAAATTATGATAGTGCGTATTAATTTACCTTCTTTCAAGCCCATCGTAGTACAAACTTTTTGTTGGGATATTATAATTACAAATCAGATGGATTCATCAGTCTGATTCATATACATTGTTCTAACTAAATAAGGATAATTCGTCATCTACGGGTGAATCTTGGGAAATAGTCCTATAACTACGTTTTATCTTCATCTCTTAATCGTCTTTTAATTTGAATTTGAATGTAGATTAGTGTTAATATTCTATCTCAGATCTTGGATTTTTTATGAGTTGAAAATGCTGCAACCACATCTGCATTCTTACCTACCAACCGAGCAAAATAAAAAAAATAAAAACATTTCATGCCCACTGCTATTTTCCTGTTCAGTGATAGCTATGGAAACTATGCATATTGCTTATACTTGTAAGAAATCCTATTTGTATGCTAATTGAATGATCTGAGCAATAGCCAGTCCGCTAGGCCTTCTTGGGCTAAATGAGCCGTTCCTAATAGGCCAATTACACCTACTTATAAAATACAATAAAAATCATTCTCATCTATTATGCAGTTGACTTGACGCAGGTCAAGCTTTTATTATAGTTGCGAGTTTACGACTGATTTGTACCCATGCTTATGTGATTAACTTTATAAATGTCGGACGTGTGTCATGCTCTTTTCATGTTTGGCTAAGACAACACTGCCTAATGCCTTTAAAATTACGCAGTTTTTTTTTCTCATTATATGGTGATACAGCTGCTTGAGACGATAGTTTATCATAATCTTACACTTCATACCGTTTAATTGTTACTAATTACATACATGTATGTTATAGAACAAGAAATAATACTGAGAAAGGCTATAGGTCTTTTTAGATTAATAGCATAATTGTCTAACTTACTAAATTAGGGACACTAGTGAACTTTGAGTAATTTTGCTGGTGTCATCTACAGGATGCCACCTGTCTGTATTTGCGTATATTGCAATATACTGTATGCTGAAGATTTCGAAGAAAACCTAATGTCAAATTTTAAAGGGTTTGCTTGTCTAAGTTTACTTTTAATAATAAATGTTTGTATTATAATACACCCTGTAGGCATGCATGTATATATTAGCTGTCATGGTTTAAAAATCTAAATGTTTCGTGAAAAAATATACTTGATTCATCCAAAGAATTAATATACAGCCTTGGACAAATTTATTAGGCACCCTATGAAAATAGTCCCTTCTGCGCTTATTTACGAAAATAATTCCTAACATCGATATGGATATGTTAATTTAATCCATAAATGACATTACAAACTAATATTTTGATGGCCCACCTTTACTTTTAATAACTACAGCAATTCTTCTGAGAAGGCTGTCCACCAAGGCGTTCATACAGAAGAAGGTATCTTCTCCCATACCTCAAGGATTACTGTTTGTAAATCAGCAATCGACTTGCACTTTTGAATGCAGATGTTTTTCTGCAAATGAGCCCACAGATGCTCAATTGGACTGAGATTTGGGCTCTGTGGTGGCCACTGAAGCAGTCTAACCTGGTTTTCTTGAAACCACATCATTCCCTTGCACGCAGTATGACAAGGAGCATTGTCTTGCTGGAATATTGCATGATCTATGTCCCCATTAAATATCTCAACCATTGATGGCAGTAATGTCTGCACACTTGTGCAGGTGTCTGAATTCCTTTGACCTTTACTAATAAATGGTCTTTCCAGTCCTGCAGATGCCATGCAGCCCCAAATCATGACGCTACCTCCACCATACTTGACAATAGAGATAATACACTCCAGCCTGTGTGCTTTTCAAGATCTACGCTGCACAAACATGCCCCCAGGGGCGCCCAAACATTGTGCACAACATGGCAAAAAACACTGAAACAGTTAACGTACATTTCCTTATGCATTTTCAAAACTGCAATGACAAATAATGCATTTTCTTATTTGCAGTATTTATTAGAACCCACCTCAATGTTGCTTTCATTAAACCATTATATATTTGTCCAGTCTAATGATGTCCAATATCAATGCTTTTTTGCCCATACAAATAGTTTTTTCAAGTTTTTCTCAGAATAGAACAGCGTCTTCCTGGGCTTTCTAGCTTGGAGCCTATGCTTATTAAGGTGCCTGCTAACAGTTCTTGCAGAAATATTCCCACTAATGCTATCCATCATAGTGGCATTGATGTTTGATGATGGTCCTTCAGTGCCTGTCATGCTATCACATGGTCATCTCTGGCACTCGTCTTCACTATCCTAGAGCAACATACATCCAAAAGGAATTTAGCAAATACAAGTTGAAGTTAAATTTCGGCATCTCTGTTTTTATTTTGTTTGCTGTTCAAGACCGTCGCAAGGTACCTCCCGACCAACGTTTTTGATTTGGCAGATCTAAGGCAAGCTTAAGTTTTATATATTTTTAAGCGCAGCTGTGGTACAGATCGAGTCACGACTTAAGAGGCATCTTGGCCTCAAGTCCACTCAAAATGCGCATCTGTGGTGCGGGTGTAAGGGATTACTGTCGTAAGTCGGAACAATCTAATCAACAGTCAATTTATATATAGTATTCGACTTGCCAGACATTTTGGCATTCATTCGTGCAGTTATTAAAACCTAATTTGCATATTTTTTTAGTAATTAATATTAATTTTACTTTCAAAATATTTCTAAATGTTAACCCTATCACTGAATATTGCAACTTCTTTTTTATTCTATTCATTACTGTTGGCATGGTGACGTCACGTGTCTGCCCAGGCGGAATTAGACAGCTGGAAAGGTGCGCATCACGCACCTATGGCGGATTGATACGCCACTCACCTGAGGGTGGGAAACTCGTTTTTTCTTTGTTGTTACCTTCTTCTTTGACCTGCTTTCGACCTGAATGGACGTGCAGTAAGCGTGCTCACGTTGCCATTTGTCTTTGTTGATGTAATAAAGTTTAGTTCGTTAATTTACTCACTCACATCGATTCATTCATCAGGTTATGGGCCCTGCATGCTGAGGCATGAATTCTACGTGAAGTGAGTTAAAATTTGAACTGAAATTTAAGTTGTAGGAAGTCCATGCTTGGATAGGCCTAAACTCACGTCCACATGTGTTTACAAGATTTGTTCGGAATATCAAGCTAAGGGAAGGCCAAAAATCTGTGTAGAACGTTCCTGAACTTTACCAGTGGTTAATGTAACTTCTCTGCAAGCGGATTTTTGCGGATTTTGCTGTTTTTGTCGTCGTTCCTGCTGTTCCTGACAAGATGGGAGACTACAAAATCGAGAAGTTAGATGATACCAACTATGGACAATGGAAGATCTTCATGGAAGCCATTTTGAAGCGGGACAAATTGTAGGACTTTGTCCGAACCACGAAACCAGCCGTGATTGACGAAAAATACACGGTAAAGAACGATCAGGCCGCGGCCCGTATTATTCTCAGTTGTTCGGGAGGGCAGTTGCGTCACTTCGCGAAAAACCACCATGCCTACGAGATGTGGATCGAGCTTGCGCAAGCGCAAGAGCGTGAGTCCAACAATAACTTTTTCTTTCTGGCGAAGAAATTGTTTTCTTGAAAGTTTGTCTCCGGGACAATGCAGGCCCACATCGATGGAATTCTGGAGCTCCGAGAAAAGCTGGTCGTGGTCGGCGAAGTGATGCCAGATCACTACATCGTCGCGGCGATGATGAGTCTGCCGGAATCCTACAGACCGATAGTCATGACCCTAGAGGGGATGGACAAGTCGTCCATGACCATACGATTCGTGATGAATCGTCTTCTCGATATGGGTCGCAAGAAGTCTTGAAAGTCGGGTTCGAAGACCCGAAGAACCAACGAGACACGCGTGTGCAGAAGCCAAGGTGGTCACCAAAACGGTACCGGAAAGTGTTTCGCGGGACACTCACCACCTATCATTCGTCGTGTCGAGGGAGATTCCTGCGGGTCTGTCCAAGGAATAGATAATCGACTCGGGCGCAACGTGCAGCATCACAGGGGACCGGACATTCTTCACGGAACTCCGTGACACCGAGGCCGAGGTCAAGGTGGCCGATC